>QEPC01010380.1:447334-466632 GCA_003113815.1 Sphenodon punctatus | reverse complement strand
GCTTGTCGCAGGACAGGGAGCTAACTCAGTCCTCCCAAGTTCTCCAAGCCAGAAGGAAGGCTTGTCCCAAAGCCTACACCTTCAGAAGACTACAGGTGGCCAAGGATGCCATGAAAATCGAGGATTCAGGAAAAAGGTAAGCGATGGCAACGTGATCTATTTTTTTAACCTACTATGGTTAATTTGCACCTGGTGGGAAAGAGAGTGTATAGGACCCCAGTAAGAGGGTTCTCTATTCCCCAGTGGTAGTGCTTCACACAGCAGCATCCCCAGCATTAAATAATGTAATGTCCATCCAATGTTAACCCAGGGAACTCCTTGCTGCTGGGTTATGCTCCGCCCACCGCTGCCCTGGCTCCGCCCACCGTTGCCCTGACTCCGCCCACCGGCTCGTCGGCCTTACTGCCCCTCCAACCTCAAAACCCACCAGCCGCCCCTGGCTATCATGATGCCACAACGTGTAACAGCGAGCCCCTGCTCTGAGACTGACAACTCAGAGCTAACATTACAGAGAAAAGAAATGAGAAATAATGAATTGCAGAAATTACCTTAACTAGCAACATGAGAGGAGAAAACCTAGCAAGATAAACTGCACACAAATTAATGGATTATTCTTTAAAAACTGTTTTTGTGCAGTTAAACATGGTTTACATTAGTGAACATATTTGCACAATTACTTTTGCTGGCTGCATCTGACTGAGTAAATTCATTAAAACTACTGGTGTTCAGATGCTTTAAAACTACCACTGTCTTATAACCACCTCTAAAGACTACAAGAAAGGAAGACTTCTCATGAAGGGAGAGGAAATCTCTTCAGTTTGTTGACTGTTTTCAGTGTTTGTGCAGCTGCTGTCAAATCTTTCATGTCAGCCTGCATATTAATAACTCTTTCACATCTCAGCACCTTTGGTAACATGATTCTGCCATGAAAACAGAATTCTTTGTTCATGACATCAGAAATCTATCAATTTGAACACGGACAGGAAGTTGGTTGTACAAGATAACAACAACCTCTAAGACCAATGATAGAATAGTACTAATGAACTCCACCAAAAGCGTAGTGGGTATAAACTAGGGGTGGGAATTTGGTTTAAATCTGTAACTGCACAGAACGGGCCATTACAGATTAATCTGTACCGAACCAGAACAGCCAACAAGAAGCTTGTTTCAGTTTGGTTCTAAAATTTAATTATTATTCTTTTTTACTGCACACATGCAAAATAGCTTCTGGACCATTCTTTGCATGTGTGCCCTTTTTCAAAATGGTGGCAACAGCATCCCTGCTATTTTGGAAAAGGGTAGCTGTTGTGTGAGATGGCCATTTTGCAAATGTGCAGACCAACTGCCTTTTTCTGAAAGGACGTGCATGCACAGAACAGGCATGTCCATGCTTCCCATACATAACTTTTTTTTTTTAATTACTTTTCATTTTAAAATGATGGTGCATTTGCAAAATGGTCACTGGACCGTTCTGTGCATGCACACCCTTTCCCAAAATCATGGCGATGCTGTTGCTGCCATTCTAAAAGAGATTATGTGTGTGCAGAATGGCCCAGCAGCCATTTTGTGCATGCAAAGTCATTTAAAAATTTTAAATTATTTTTTCATTGATTTCAATACAGATCCATAATACAAATACACATTTAAATCCGATAACTTTGGGAAATGAAACAAAAATAAATGGATATAAATTTGCATCCAAAAGGACCACTCCTAGTATAACCTAAGCAAAGATGAAGGCAATTTGTGGGAATCTAACAAAGATGCAGAGTTCTGTGACTGAATATAACTGAGTTATGACAGAGTATCTGAGAGTTTGTCCCAGCATTAAGTTCCCCTTTAAATCTCATAACATAAAGGCAAAACAGACTGCCTACAGCCCTGTACCCAAATTAAAAAATAATAGGATTACACCGTCCCTTACCTCGGTTTCTGCCTCTAAAACCTCCTCAGTGGCTTGGGTCCGATCTTTTGGTTTCTTCCACATCTTTGGTGCAGTTACAGCTGTTTGGGCTGTAATACAAGTTTATTTATTTATTTTATTTATTTATTTTAACAATTTATTACCCCGCCCAACTCCACCACAGGTGGCTCGGGGTGGCTTACAATAAAATCATATAAATATAAAACAACATTCCCCCCAACTTAAAAAGATAACAAAACACAAACCCTCCCATAACTTCCTCCCCCACTCCCCCCCCACATAACCACCCTCGCCTGTCCCCTCCACCTGGCGGAATAGCCAGGTCTTACATAAGCAACGAAAAGTCAACAGGTCTGGGGCCAGGTGAGTCTCCTCTGGGAAGGAGTTCCACAGTTGGGGTGCGGCCACAGAAAATGCCCTCTCCATAGTGGCCCCCCGATTAATGTGGGGGACCTCCAGGAAGGCGCCCCCAGCAGACTGCAGGGGTCGATCCAGGACCCGGGGAGTGAGTTTATGTCCATTACTTGCCAACACCAAATCATGTTTAAGACAATCTACTCTTGGGTAGTATCTTCATTCTCATTTTAGCATTTTTCAAACATATGGAGAACAACCAAAGTCTTGAAAAAAAAATTAAAATCCAAATTATCCGTTTTTGCCAAAATAAGGGCAGATTCACAGGATACTCTTCTCCTGCGTGTATATTCTTTGTGGTGGGAATTAGTATTCCTACATTTAATTACCATGGGGCTGATAAGAGATGTCCCACTATTATGTGATATTTTTCTTTTCCTTATCAGCAATATATTGTCCCCTCCAGGCAGGCAGGGTGAATCATCCCGAGGGGGAAATCAGCTCAATTCGCCCTGTAGAGCAATTACAGCTGACTGAAAATGCAGATCAATCCCTTCAAACAATAAAGAAAATGCAGATGAGGAATTTAATCGGATTGTCAGTCCTTAACTTTGTGTTTTAACTTTTGGTACTTCCCTCACATTACAGGCGGTGCAACCTTACACATGATCATAAATAAGGCGGGGGAAGTCGTATTTGCTGAGCTAAGCCTCTCCTGTGACTACTCTCTAAGTTTCTGTAATTTCCATTAGAAAACAAAGCACTTTACAAAGTAAGGAATTCCACACTGGTAGTATACTGATTAGACAGGGTGAGAATATACGTGGCAGTCCACCATCACACTATGATCCAAATCGGGCTGCCGCTTGTACCCTAGTCAGGATCGGGTTCAGCCATGGAACAAATGTGACTGTGAATGGGAGTAATTTCTGATGTTATGCGCTCCCGGGTCACCACAGTGGATTCCCAACCATGGCGAGCCAGCCAACCCCCTCCCGTGGTCCAGGAAAGCCCTAAACAGAGGTGACAGGAGTGGGACCACAGCAAGGAAACGAACGGATGGACCACAGCCTGGGGCAGTGCAACAGACGATGCCGGACCGCGGTCAGAACACCCAGAAGACACTGGGGTGGGGCGGGAGGCAGACATGGCCAACTGAGGGCAAAGTAAGCCAAAAGCGCCAAAAGGCAACGCCCACACAAGGGAAACGGGAAGGGAGGGGAGAGGAGGGAGAAGAGCGGCAGAGGTGGCACACGCTACAGGCACAGGGAAGCCCAGGACACAGCAGAACACAGAACACACATACACGCCCGGGTGCAAACACACACGAACGGGACAGGAAGGAAGGGGGGAACACTCCGGGAAGGTCAACACACACAGCACCATGGACACGGGGGAGGGGGGGGAGCCCCGGACCAAGGAAGGGGAGGGGACCAGGCCGGAAACAGTCCAGGACACGGGGAAAGGCACCCAGAACCCCACTGACAGCACAGGCTGCACAGGCCACCCAATAGCATCCTCAGGAATGTTGCATCCCTTGTCCCTCCCTCAGTTCCCCCTTCCCTGTCTCCCCCCCACCTCGCCTTTTTTAGATCGTAAGCCCTTGGGCAGGGACCGTGCCTATCTTAATCTCTGTAAAGTGGCAGGTACATTGCTGGTGCTATATAAAAGCCAACAACAACAAGAAGTCACAGGGGTCCCCACTGGAATGGAGCAGGGTCACAGGGGGAGGGCAACCAAGCCAGAGAAGGCACCGGAGCGGTCAGAGGCAGGTCCAGATGGCAAGGATCCCCCTTGCTGATACAGAAGCACGGCTGGGGATGGAGGCGAGCTGGATCCTGCAGGCAGCACATACAGCCCCCACCCCCCGAAGGAGTCCGGGAGGCGCTGTCCAGTGGCCCCAAGTCCTGCACAGTCACGGAGACACCCGTGTGTGTGTGGGCAGGGCACGGACACAGGCGTGCAGGTGGCCAGGCAAAGGAGGAAGACACCACGGGGAGAGCTGGTAGCAGTGTCAGGCAGCAGGAACCAGGCAAAAGGGGGGGGGCACGGGCACGGAGAGGGACACGACAGGCAGCGAAGGACAGAGAGTACCCATGGACGGGACACAGCGACACAGGCGAGCGGAACAGAGGCAAATGAACAAACCAGAACAGCCGCGAGGCCGGAACGGCACGGAGCAAGCAGCCAGTGCCCTGAGCCGGCAGGGAGCACACGGTGGGGCTGTCATCCATCACACCGAAAACACAGGAGGCCTCACGGCCAGCTGCACGGGGTCACAAAGGGGGCTGGGACTGGTTAGCCCACCATATGCACGTAGTGGGGCCACTGCAGCGGTAGCCCAGCCACACCATGTGGTGGGCAATGAGGTAGTAGGCCTCAAACGGATCCGGCATGGCGAGTCCCACCTGAACAGCAGCCCAGGTCCATGCAGCCACCAGCACCGCCAGCTCTGGTCTGGTGGGCCCCGACAAGGTATAGTCAGCAGCAGGGGGCCACGGCAGGTGCCCAAGCTCCAACAGGTGGTAATACACCACCCCACGTGACCGCTGGTAGCCATGGGCCACGTGGTTGCAACAGGAAAAGGAAACAGCCAGGGCAGGGCCCCCCTCCTCCAGATAGGTCGTGAACCTGGTCAGGCTACACACCGAGAGGGCGGACACGGTCTCCGCTGCAGACCACGCCACATGTGAGCACTTCATCTCCAGAACGTGCCCATTGGGAAAGGGATGGAGGCCAAGTGCCTCTGCATGGAGTCGGCACATGCTGACGCTCGCCTCATAGCCGAAGTAGCGAAGGGTGGCGCTCAGATTCGCATAGGCACCCAAGAGGGTATCCGGGCAGCACAAGATCAGCTGCACGGCTGGGGAACACCACAGATCATATAGGGCCATGTTCTCCTGGAAGGTCTAGCTATGGGGGGCGCCAGGCGAACTGGGGCGTGGGAGCCCAGGGGCAGCACTGCCGGTCATGGTCCTGCGGGCTGAAGGTCTGAGCAGCAAGGAAAGAGGGGCCCCACGATGCCATGTGGGCTGGGAAGGGAAGCAGGGAAGCCCCAAGGACACGTGATAAGCCCGCAACAAGGCATGGCTAGCAAGCGATGCGTGGGGAGCGGAGCGCAGGTGCACCCAGGGGAGGGGTGCTGTATGTTGGTAGACACCGGCCGGCAGGCAAGCTGTTTCCCTGCCCTTCCTGTTACCATGCAGCAGACAATAAGGCTGTTGTTGTAGCTACACCTTGTGTTTCTTGTCCATACTGTGCCCCCTTGTGCCCTCCCCCCCTCTGCCTCGCTCGCCCTCCGCTCTCCACTCCCTTCCCTCTTTCTCCATCCCGCCACGTTCCCCTGCTGCTATGTGCCCTTTAAATCTCCCTCCCCGGTCTGTGTGTTGCACATTGCCTGGCAGCGACGCTGCACGCTCTCGCCATGACTGGGGATCCTGCATTCTGATTTCGCCTGGTGGTTGGCGTTCAGTCGTTACTTTTGGAGGTTTCCCAGTGGGAATCGCTTTCACCACGCTTCTGGGGATGGTTGGCTTTGGCCCCTGCGGGTGATTGACTGTGGTGAACATCTGGATGCCAAGGATCAGACGTTCAGGGCTCTTTGGCCACGCAGCAGGATTGTCTGTGGTTCACTGTGATCTCGTAACGTCTGAAATTACCCTGGGTCGGGGGGGTGGGTAAGGGTGCTGCACAAATCTGCAGCTGCTTGGTCCCGCCCCCTTGCTGTGCCCAATGGCTTGTCTCCCCCCATGACGGGAGGCCATGGCCACCTGTCATGGGAGCCACTCCGGACCAGGCAGAGAACAGCAGGCTACAATGCACAATCGTCTGCTATAGCCCAGTTGGGCAGGCCTTTCCCCAGGCTCCGTCCTGAGTCACAGCTGGGGTTCACCACTACCACGCGTGAAGAAACACTTCGGCAAACATCTGGATGCCTCTTAACGCACGCAAAGGTGGCCTGCAGGCCAAAGCGACCCATCATCACGTTTGTTAACATTCGCAGTCAAGGTTCCCAACCTGTGTGCTATAGTCATGCTATACCAATACTTCACACACCAGAATTTAATGAAAGGGATTGTTGAACAGAACACTGAGCTTAGCCCTGACATGTCTCCATCAGTCTCCTTACACACACACACACACACACACACACACACACACACACACACACACACACACACACACACACACACTTACTTTTGCCTGAAATGCAACCAGAGATGGAGCATAAGTTAATATATTATAGACAGACCTCCTAATTGTTCTTCTCCACAGTGAAAAATACCACACAAAATAATTATTGCCAAGACCAACAACAATATATTCATCCAAAATCCATGTGATCTGTTCCATCAGCTGTGCTAGACCTTGGTTGTGATCCTGCAAACACTTTTGGATATGTATAAAATAAAATTTGACATTTGAGCAGTCCCACTGACAATGCTTAAAATTAAGTATATACAAAAGTGATACAAAAGGTGATTGCAGGAGCTGAAACTTTCTAACAGAAGCTGTAGAAATGCTGCATATACATATTTTAACATACCACTATATACTGAAATTGAGAGTTTGTACTGGAGGGAGAGTGACCAGAGACAATGCACGAGTATGAAATTGTAATTATATCTGTACTTGCTGGCATTTGTTCTTGTGGGCAAAAAGTAAATTGGATTCAAAAGATGCCTGGGTGATTTAGTGGCTTGTCAAAAAACAGCTTGAAGGAGATTATGGATTTTTTATTATTTATTTTGGAGACATCACTCTATCTACTCAGCAGAAATCAATGCAGTAATTATTCTATTTAAAACATGGCTTGTGATAAAATGTACTACTAAGGGTGTATTCTGACAAACAGTGAGAAACTGAAATAACCAAGATTGAATTAAAATAATATAACTACTCCACTTTGGAAACAATTTCACTGCAGCTCCAAACGAATGTATCTCCCATTACTGGTCATCCCATAACAGCACACGCTGAGAGGCATGACTTCATGCCGTTCACACTGCAGTTACTCCAGTGTAAAAAAGAGTATGTATTCCCAATTTTTCCAAACTTTCTCTGTTTAGAATATCAGTAATGCAGGTGCTTGTACCAATACATTTGTGGCTAATAATAAGGGATTTATAGTTTATCAAATAAAGTGAGCGCATAAAAAGCGAAGTATCCCAACTTTACTTGCTTCAGTTGTATTATACAGGGTAATACAACTGTTACTTAAACTTTTACAGACATGGAAACTGAGGTACATGGCAGTGGAGATTTTCAAAGACATGGTGACTGCCATTCAGCTTCCACTGACTTAAATGAGAATTCAGCACTTGGCTGTTATTTGTGCCTTGGAAAATCTCCCCTAGTGCCACACAATAGGTCAAGTAAAACAGCTTAGACTGCCAGAAAGAGCCAAAGGTTAATTAAAAATACAGTAGAAACTTGCTGCAAAGGCTGTGAATTCTCAGTGTGAATTATTTTAGTTTTATGAGTCAGCAAATAACCAAGCACAGAAATGATAAAGCATAACAAAATGTACTTTGTCATCTAGAGCTTAGATTTAACTATTTATGACAACACTTTATTGTATACTAATGGCAATTAAATATCTTTTTAAAAAATACAATAAAGTCTTAAGGATATCAGAGTTGATTCCAATGCTGTCAGTGTCTGCTATTAAATCTTTGTTGATGAGGGAAGAGACTGCCAGAATTTTTGGACAGATTAAGTCTGTTTGTGTTTGTTTTTTAATGGATATAAGCAAGTCCCCAGTGTCACTGAGAAAATACAAAATAACATAAGCTGTACATTGTACCCACCTAGTATAATATGATTTAATGAAGAAGGTCCTCTGGACTTTAAAGAACAATTTACAATATTTTAACACACTATCACTGCAATACAAGAACCACAATTCTGTGGTATCCAGCAAAATCAAACAGCAACATAATGTGTGCCTTCCTCTTGCTGGCAACGCAGAAGCAGCTAACACTATGTCCAGTACTGACTAGACATAAATAATAAAATATTTGCAAGTAAAAGGGTAGAGCTTGCTATGAGATTCCACTGATGAGATACTTTGCTTGACTGGAACATAGCAGTGTTGCCATGTCATGATGTAATGACACACCACTATGACATATAACCCTCTATTAGCTTCAAAGCTGTTTCAATGCATAAAGGAACCAGTGAGAGGTTCAATCTTGCTGTGTATGAGGCTGGCACTGTGTGACAAAGTGTGAGACAGGATAAGTCTGACACTGCTGCACAATTAGAAACCAGAATAAAATTTTCATAATTCGACAATGAACATTTTTTTTCAGAGTGCATTAACTCTGTTTCTACAGAACTACATTCTGTAGAATGAATTCTATCATGTTCTCTACACTGACATTGTTAAGTTTATTGTATAAAGTGTATACAATTTGTATACATGTAAAGGGCAGAGTTAATGCACTCTGAAAAAAATGTTCATTGTTGAATTATGATAATAAAATAAAGTTTAATAATAAAAAATGTGAAAGTTTAGTTATTGATAAAAATGAATAAAAGTATGTATGGTAAGGAATTAAGCACATATATTACATTTGTTGAGAATAAAATATTAAATATTCCTCAAATTCTGAAATAATTTCCGTTTTTTGGCATTTGTGTCTTGTTGCAATGTATGGAGTTGATTTTTTTAAAATTGTAATTGTAATTAATTTGTATGTTTTTTGGAGTTTAAGCTAGAGTCAAAATGATTTTGTGATGTTTTTGAAGAGGAAAGTTTTTAGTTTTAAAAACTTGTGCATTTAACGTTTTTTTAAACTGTAACTTTTTTTGTTTTGGTAAATTTCCAGGTTTTGTGCAATATAATATATCAGCACATTAATATATCAGTTGGTGCACACCTTTTAAGTTGTGCATATATGAAGTTGTTTATGTTAGGGTAAATGGGAATGATTATCCCCATCTAACCCTTGTGTAAACTAGGGGTGATTTCAGACGTGACGATATCACAGTGAACCACGCTCAATTCCGCGTGGTGACTGTGACAGCGTCACGTCTGTTGGGGGAAACGGATGTTTCCCCCCAGATGTTACCACGGCTGGGGATTGCATTCGACACGTGAGCAGCCGAAGCGGGGGGACCGGAGGCCGCCGCGTGTCGAATGCAATCCCATGCCGGGGTGAACCCCGGCGTCACGTCTGGTCGGGCGCCACGGCCCGGGATCACCGGCGGGACCCCGGGCCATGGCGAATCCGGCCCGACGTGGCGGCCTCATTGGCCCCGCCGCCCGCCCGTCTCCCCGGAGAGCGGGCGGTGGGAGCGTGGAGGGGGCGGGGCCGTGCGGCCGCATGTTGCGCCGCGCGGCCCCGCCCCCTCCCAGATTCCCCGCCGGGATCCCCCCGGCACGTCTGTTGCGGCGTGATGGGGTGACCCCGGCGGGGAATGAATAGGGTGATTTCGGTACGGGGCCAACGTCTGAAATCACCCTAGGAGTAAATCTACAAGAGCCAAAGGAGTTTGAGGAGGAATTTGGTGTGTGACTTTTTTTTAAACATAGCCTCCACATCAAAACAGGAGGTGTTTGGGGAAAGATTCTCCCAGCTTCTTCTCCTCCCTCCAACCCAATCTCTATCTCTCCCCCCCCACACAGACAGACTCTTCCCGACACACACACTCTCTCTCTCACATGCATGCACTCTTCTTCCCCCAGCTGAGTGTCTCTCTCTCTCACAAACACACACACACGCATGCACTCCTCTCAGCTGAGTCTCTCACACACAAACACACACAGACTCTTCTGCCCCCACTCTGTCACAATCACACACGCATCGACTTTTCTCCCCCTCCACTCTCTCACTCATAAACACGCATGCACGTACGCACTCTTCTCCTCCCACTGTCTCTCACAAACACACATCCACTTTTCTCCCCCACACTCTTACTCACTCTCTCTCACAATCACACACACACACGCACTGTTCTCCCCCCTCCCAACACACACGTTTGTTCGGTTAGCAGTTCTTCCAATTGTTTTTCCAGCGCATTTGGCTGTCCCTCAAGCAGCGCTTCTCCACTCTCAGGGAGCCAGGGAAGTGGGGCGCTGTGTAACTGACATGACACTGACTAGCCTAGTCAGTGGCATGCCAGTTACACAGCACCCCACTCCCCGGCTCTCCTCCTCTCCAATCTCAGGGAGCTGAGAGCCAAGGAAGCGGGGCATTATGTAACTGAAATGACCAGTGTCATGTCAATTACACAGCGCCCCGCTCCCCCAGGGAGCCGGGGAAGCGGGGCACTGTGTAACTGACATGACACTGACCTGCTTCCCCGGCTCTCGGCTTGTCTCCTGCTCTGCTGCCGCTCCTCCTCCCTACGCAGCTCCAGGAAGCTACAAGGGCGCGCTGGCTGGGACTTGGAGCCCAAGTGGAGGTGAAAGAAGGGAAGCAGAAGCCTTGAGGTGGCTAGCGGTGGCGGGGAGCATCAGAGAGAGTTTGATAGTAGTGGAGTGAGTGGGAGGAAGGGGCAGCCAGTCCCTCTCCTACCTCCCTTCTCCTCCGGGACCACAGCTTTCCGCCCAGCTTTCCCCTCTGCCCAAGAAGCACAGGCAGTACTGCGCATGCGTGAGCCAGGAGAACCGATTTTAAAATTTTAAATAACTCTGTTTTGGCTGCACAAAATGCTCTGAGACTCCAGCAGCACTTGGTGTTGATCTCAGACTACAAGGCTGTGAAGTCTCAGGGCTCAACTCATCCAGGGTGATGAGATATCCATGGTTCAAAATTTGAGGACAGTGTGCATTTGACCACAACCAATTCACTTTTCAGCAGTTGTAACTTTTTATTTTCTGACTCAATCTTCAAACTTTCCATGTATGACGTCCTCACAAACAGAACCATGGATAAAATTCTCAGAACTCTAGCTCAAGCTGTTTCATCAATATCGAGGTTTCAACAGTCCCGTTTACAATGGAGAGTGGTTGTGATTTAACTTCCTTACGGCTACCGCTGTAAGGAAAAATTTTCAGTTCCACTTGACACACGAGAGAAATAAGTGTTTGTCAAATAAACAAAGTAACTGGGGAAGGAAAGGTTTCTTTTGATAATATGCATATATAATATATGAGAAACTATAAATTATACAAAGAAATATTGTTTTTGAGACTTCCTAAATTGTGTAGACAGCAATACAAAATGGTATTTGACAACATCCTGTATATTGCTAGCTGAACTGTAAGATAAATGCTGCAATAAAAGGGAAATCATTTAAAATACAAAAGTGTTGTCTTTAAAAAAAATTGAGGGTTGATTCACACATTATGATGAGGGGGTATGACACCCCCATGGTGAAGGAGCCTCTGGGCATTTAGCCTGTGGTATCTTTGATTGTGTGAACACTCACAAGTGTATGATGAGCTACAACACGGTCCCATGACTGAACAACTGTTACCCCTTACAAGCGTTCACATGTTTCATTGGCTTACGCCTAAATAGTAATCATCATTCACTACCCTTTAGGCCAGTATGAGGTAATTACAAAAAAATCTCCAAACTTACCACTCAATGTGTGAATGCAACAGAAATTCCAGAGGGTTTCTCCTGACACAATTATTAATTATTATTATTATTATTAATAATAATTTATATAGAGTATTTATATAGTGCAGCAATGTATCTGGTGTTTTACAAATGTTGAAAATAAACAGGGTTCCTGCCCCGGTGGGTTTACAATCTAAGAAAGACAAAGGAGGGGAGAACAGGGATGGGGGCAACAGAGGGAGAGAGGAGGATACATTCATGAAGGTGTGAGGTTGCAAGGTACATGTGCTTGGCTTAGTTACACTGGGGAAAGAAAGGAACTAAGGCAGTGGTTCCCAAACTTTTTGTGACTGTGTATGCCTTTTTCAACTTTAGCGAAGAGTCAAGTACCCCCAACTAATTTGCATACATTTAACACAACCATGTAACTTGCAGCAGCTGGGTCGTGTCGTGGAACCCCAAGGAATGCTTCATAGACCCCCAGGACTCCATGGACACCAGTTTGGGTAACAATGGACTACGGGAATGAGGAGTTAGGGAAGGCCTGATGGAAGAGGTGGGTTTTCAGGAAGGATTTGAAGGTTGGGAGAGAGGGAGAGGGGCAAATGTATTCGGGGAGGGAGTTCCAGATATGGGGGGCAGCAAGGGAGAATGGGCAAAACGATTTGAGGAGCAGCAGCGCTGTGAGCAAGCAAGGGTGGTGGTAAAGGAGTAGCTGAGCTTTTGGATGCGAGTGTGGCGGGAGGCTAGCATAGAGAGATTGGGGGGGGAGCCATAAATAATCTTGTAAAGATGAGAAACTTGTGCTGAATGCGCTTAGGTAGAGGGAGCCCGTGGAGAGAGGAGGGGCTGCACATGATCAAACCGACAGGTGAGGTGGAGGATCTTGGCAGCAGATTTTTGAACAGACGAGAGGGGGGCAAGGTGAGAGCATGGAAGGCCAGTGAGAAGGAGGTTGCACTTGCAATAGTCAAGGCGAGAGATAACCAGAGCATGGACTAGGGTTTTAGCAGTGGAAAGACTGAGGAGAGGATAGATCTTAGCAATGTTGTGCAGGAAGCGATGACAGGATTAGCAACAAATTTGAAAGAAGGATTAAAGGAGAGGGAGGAGTCAAAGAAGAAGCCCAGATTACACGCCAGAGGGACGGGCTGAATGGTGACCCTGTCGATGGAAACTGAGAAGGAGAGAGGAAGTTTCGGTAGGAAGACTAAGAGTTCAGTTTTGGCCATATTAAGTTTGAGTTGATGGCAAGACATCCAGTCAAAAGTGTGAGAGAGGCAGTTTGTGATACAAGATGGGAGAGAGAGGGAGAGGAGAGATAGAGTTGAGTGTTGTCAGCACAGACGATATTGGAAGCTGTGCGATTCAATGAGTTTGCCCAAGGACAAGGTGTAGAGGGAGAAGAGAAGCAGGCCGAGGACAGAGCCTTGGGGAACTCCAGGCCAGAGGGGAAGTGATGTGGAGGCGGTACCAGCAAGAGAGAGACTGCAGGAGCAGTTAGAGAGGTCGGAAGAGAACCAGTCAGGGACCAATTTGTGGAAACAAAGGGTGCGGAGCGAGTGGTCATAAATATCAAAGGCAGCAGGGAGATCAAGCAGGACAAGAATGGTATAGATTGGATTTAGCTAAGAAAAGGTCATAAACGATTTTAGCGAGAGCAGTCTCAGTAGAGCGGAGAGGACAGAAACCAGATAGAAGAGGGTCAAGGGAAGAGTTCGCGGAGAGGAAGTCAAGTCCACAGGAAGTCAAGTCATGACTATTTCTACCTATTTCTACTACTAAAGTAATGTGAACAAGGGTCTTAGGTCATGCAGAATGTTGCTTTTGAATTGCTACGGCTTCTTTAGTTCCTTTTGAATCTTTTCCAGCTTTGGCCATCTCTTCATGGCACTCCACATACCCAGCAATACCAGCCACCACATAATCCACAGTTTCACCCAATAAAATTAAGGGAAATAACCCCAATGTGACATGTTCTGTTGAACGAAGACATTTTCTTCTTTCTTATCTCCATCTCCCCATTTTAGGTGTAGATCAAATCAATCAGTGCGAACATTATTTCACCAACAACTACTAGAGGGAACACTGTTTTCTACTAACACACAGTCATGAAGAAGTCAATGTTAGGTGAGGGGGGGAAGGGATTCTACTGGGCGAGAGGGAGTTTCTAGGGACCAGGGAGGGAGTTAACCATGGGGCCGTCTCTCCGCTAGCACGCTGGGTTGCTAGTAATCCCCTCAGGGTGACGGGTGGGCTTTCCTTCGAGTTCAGAAGGAAAATCATCATTGGGGAAGAGAGNCAAAACCACGGGGAACAATGGAGAAGCGATTAAATCAAATTGTAACTCCTCCTGGTGTTCCCCAATTGTACATCGTAGTGGTGGGGTGCACTGTAACACGGGCCCAGAGGAGATGGGGGAGCCATCAATGGTCTGTACCCATTCCACTCGTGGTCTCTCACGAATGGTGAGTCCCCGATGGCGGGCGAAAGCAAGGTCCATGAAGATGCCAGAGGCTCCTGAATCAATAAGGGTGCGGACAATCGTGGAGGTGCAAGGGCCCCCCTGAATCATCATGGGAACCCGCAAGTGCCAGCCGGCAGTGGCTTGGGTTTGTGGAGAATCCTGGGGGAATAACGATATTACCGGGAGGCCCCCTATCCTTCCCGGTTGTTGGCGTTTCCCGGTCCCGGGGAACGACTGGGTTTCAGGGGGCATTCCCTGGAAAAGTGGGTGTTCGCCCCGCAATAAAAGCACAAATGCAGGAGCCGGCGGCGCTCTTTTTCTGCGGGGCTTAAGGGACCCCGGACAGCCCCAATCAGCATTGGTTCGCTACCTGCTTCTGGTGGGGTGCCAGGAGCAACCGTCAGCGGTGTTCGGAGCGTCCAGAAGAAAGCCCCCTTGCCCTGTTCTTGCTGTCTCTCCTTCCTTCTCTCCCCGAGTCGATCATCAATTTGGATCACTAAGGTGGTCAATTCTTCTAAGGTGGAAGGGGTGGCTGCTGCCCATGCCAGTTGATCTTTGATCTCCTCTGAAAGTCCTTGTCAAAACAAGGCTCGCAAGGCGGCATCACTCCACTTTAGATCAAAAGACAAGCAACAAAAACGAGTAACGTAGTCCAGCAGCAGGGCTTTCCCTTGTTTGATGTGCAGAATAGCTTGCTCTGCATCTCGGGTACGATGGGGGTAGTCAAACAAGGACTTAAATTGTTTTACGAACCCTTCATAATCTCTCAACAAGGGGTCATTTGCGGCCAGGAGGGGGGGTGGCCCAATCTAGGGCAGTCCCTCCAAGTAGCCCAACAATAAAGGCCACCTTAGCCTGGTCAGTATTATATGCTAGTGGTTGTGTCTGGAAGGTTAGCGTGCATAGGGCCAGGAATCCTTGACAGGATCTCCGATTCCCATAAAAGCGATCGGGGCGGGGGGCCTTCGGTTCCCTAGGGACGGGGACGGGAAACCCAGGGCTAATAGGTGGAGGCGGAGCCAGAGGGGTCGCTCGAGGAAATGCCCGGGCACCTCCTCCGACCGCCCCCACTGCGCCCTGCAGCAGCTGATTCTGAGCCTGCAGTTCTTGGTTCCTTTGTGTGAGGTCTTGGACCTCCATGGTTAAACCTTGCACGGCCAATAAGAGCTCCTGAATCTGTTGGGCCAGGTCTAGGAGCTCCATGATTAAAGGAAAAAAGGGGGGGGGGAAGGGAGTAAAGGGTTATGGGGCTGGTAATTCTGTTAGGTGAGGGGGGGAAGGGATTCTACCGGGCGAGAGGGAGTTTCTAGGGACCAGGGAGGGAATTAACCACGGGGCCGTCTCTCCGCTAGCATGCTGGGTTGCTAGTAATCCCCTCAGGGTGACGGGTGGGCTTTCCTTCGAGTTCAGAAGGCAACCCGTATCATCATTGGGGAGGAGAGAATGTGCCACAGGGATAGCAATGGGAGGGGGGACCAAGTACTCGTCACAACACACAGCCCGGGGAACCAATGTGGGAGGGGGGAAGGAGGTGCACGTGAGACGGGCAACGGGGAGGGGGACCGGGGAGTGGGAGGGGGGAGGAATGGGGGAGCAGGGTCTATTGGGGGAAGGAAAGGGGCAGGAACAAACACAACCTGAAGGGAGGACCAGGGGGGAAGGATCACAGGCAGGGTTCACCAAACCACGGACCAGGCAGGGGTTTATGGAGCAAGGGGTGCAGGAGGCTCACTCACACTGAATTAACACAAGGGGGGGGGGGTAGAGGTTAGCACGGCAAGGTACAAGGATAGAATCAACAAGCATCAACACTCAGCAATAATTCAAAGGCTTAGCTTTCGCAACGAGGATAGGGGCCAGCTTCTCTCAGTGACTACCGGCGGGGAACTGAGGCCCCTCCGGCACTTCTTATCCACTTCCTGGTTGCCCCAGGTGTGAGCCCTTGCGATCTGATGGAGGCCCCGCCCCCCGCCGAGCGCGCTCTGCTGCTAAGCGTGCACTACGGCGGGGCGGGGCCGGAGCTAAGCACTGGGAGGTGTCAGGGAGTGGGGGGGGGAGGAAGCCTGTGACGCCACCTGGCGGGCGTTCTGTGTCGGGGGCGGAATCGGGTGACTGCTCGGGGGGGGGAACGAGTCCTCGGGGAGGGGCCCTGCTGCACTGGGGAGAGGGGGGAGCGGTGTCCGCCTGCATCCCTACTCCGCAAAACCCTCCGAGTCCCGGGACACCGCCCCACTCCCTGGCGCTGCGCTGTGACAGTACCCCTTCGTCCAGGGCCCCTCCCACCCCCCACCAAGGTGCAGAGGCTGGGGCGCGAGGGGTGGCGGCGATGGAATGCAAGGATTAGGCGGGGTGCATGGACGTTAGCTGCAGGTTCCCAGGAACGTTCAGCGACCCCATAATGTTTCCAATCAATTAAATAGTGCAAGTGAGAGCCCCTGTAGCGTGAGTCCAAAATTGCTTGAACCTCATACTCCGGGATTCCCTGGAGTAAGACTGGAGGGGGGGTTATTGTTTGTTGGAGAGGATGTAAAGGGGGAGAAGCCTTCTTCAGCAGGGAGACATGAAAGGAGGGGTGAATGTGGAAATGTGGGGGAAGACGCACACTATAGGTGACTTCGTTTAGACGACGTAGGATTGGGAAGGGTCCCATGTATGCGTCATCTAGCTTTGAGGATGGACGAAGGGATGGATAGTTCTTTTTTCGTACCCATACCAGGTCTCCAACCTGGAAGTTGGGGGCTACTTTCCTACGTTTATCGCCATTGGTCTTGTACCGCTGGCGGGCTTGTTGGAGGAAGTGTTGAGCGTGCCTTTGGATTTGTTTAATGTGTTGCACGAGAGCTCCGGCCGCTGGAACTGGGGTCTGGACCTGCGTAGGTAGGCCTAAAGCGGGGTGAAACCCATAGGACACAAAAAAGGGTGAGTCTCCTAGGGAAGCATTGGGCCCGTTATTATAACTCCGCGAGGGGCAGGTGGTCTGTCCAATCATCTTGGAGGTAGTTACAAAAACATCGCAGATATTGTTCGATATGTTGGTTCGTGCGTTCCATCTGCCCGTTTGCCTGCGGATGATAAGCAGTAGTTAATTGCACCTTTATTCCTAAGAGGGCACAGAGTGCGTTCCAGAACTTAGAGGTGAACTGGGGCCTCGGTCGGAGACGATCTCATTGGGGAGGCCGTGAAGGCGGACTATGTTTTTCAATAGATACCCTGCTGTGGCAGTTGCAGTTGGAAGTCCTGGGCACGCGATGAAGTGTCCCAGCTTTGTAAAGTAGTCTATTACAACTAGAATGGCTGTCTGGTGGTTTGAGGTAGTCAGCCCGACAATAAAATCCATGGCAAACTTTTGCCATGGCCCCTTAGGAGGGGGGGTGTCAATTGGAGTAATCCTGCTGGGAAGTGGCGTGGGACCTTGGTCCGGGCGCAGACTGAACATCCATGGACTATTGTTCTACGTCACGGCGTATTCCTGGCCACCAAAATGACCGTTGAATAAGGTTCAAGGTCCGTTGGCACCCTGGATGCCCTGCTAAAGGGGAGTCATGATGGGCCCAGAGAACCTGCGGTCGGTATTTGAGGGGAATGTTCACTAGACCTTTATGGTAAGAAAGCGATTGCGTATCGTGATTTTCTTTCTGTAGGTCTTGTAGGAATGGAAGAGTAGCTGCAAAAACCCCTTGAGGTAACACTGGAGCAGGACACGGAAGGGGGGTGTCTGTGGCTTCTTCACACCGAGACAAGGCATCTGCCATAGTGTTCTCAGCCCCTGGGCGGTACTGGATTTTAAATTGAAATCTGGGGAAAAAAAGGGCCCAGTGGGCATGTCGACCATTAGTTATCCAAGCGGTCTGGAGGTATATTAGGTTCTTATGGTCTGTTAAGACTAAAATAGGGTGGGGCCCTCCTTCTAGAAGGTGCCTCCAAGCTTCGAACGTGGCTTTGATCGCCAACAATTCTTTGTCAAGGATCGTATAATTCCTTTCTGCAGGTGATAACTGCCTGGAGTAGTAGGCACATGGTAATCTTTGATGCTGCCCCTCGATGGCTTGTTAGGACTGCTCCTATGGCGCGGTCCGACGCATCTGCTTCTACGATGAATGGTTTCGTGACGTCTGGGTGTTGGAGCAAGGGGGCCGGCACAAAGGCTTGTTTCAGCTGTTCAAACGCTTGTTGTTGAGGTTCTCGCCAGTGGTACAGTGCTCCTATTTTCAGTAACTGGGTCAACGGAGTGGTCCGTTGGGCGTAGTTCCGGATGTACTGGCGGTAGTAGTTCGTGCTACCCAAGAAACATTGTAATGCCTTTACTGACGATGGGGCAGGCCATCGATGGATGGCAGAAACTTTATTGGGGTCCATCCGAATACCTTTGGGGGATACCAAAACCCCCAGAAAGGGGACAGTGGTGGCATGAAATAGACACTTCTCCAACTTACAATAGAGCCAATGAGTTCGCAGTCTAGAAAGAACCGTCCGAATATGCTTCACATGCTCGGATAAGGAAGAGGAGAATATCAAGATGTCGTCCAGGTAGATTACCAAAAATTCATCCAAGAGATCACGGAAGACATCGTTTATAAAATGTTGGAATGTCGCCGGGGC
Source organism: Sphenodon punctatus (assembly GCA_003113815.1). Lineage (NCBI taxonomy): Eukaryota > Metazoa > Chordata > Lepidosauria > Sphenodontia > Sphenodontidae > Sphenodon > Sphenodon punctatus. The sequence goes on along the minus strand of QEPC01010380.1, from coordinate 447,770 downwards.
GTTCACCAATCCATAGGGCATCACTAGATACTCAAAGTGCCCAAAACGCGTTCTAAACGCCGTTTTCCACTCATCTCCCTCCCGGATACGAACGAGGTTATAGGCTCCCCGGAGATCAAGCTTAGTAAAAATCGTGGCCCCACTTAGTTTCCCTAGTAATTTGGAGATCAGGGGCAAAGGGTACCGATTTTTGATGGTGACACTATTCAACCCTCGATAATCGGTGCAAGGCCGGAGGTCGCCGTCTTTCTTGGGCACGAAGAATAAGGGTGCCCCGGCTGGTGAAGAGGAGTGTCGGATGAATCCTTTCTCAAGGTTTTCCTTGATGTACTCTCGGAGGGTTTCGGTTTCCCCGGGTGCCAGGTTATAGATGCGTCCATACGGGGGCTCTGCGTCAGGAAGTAGATCTATAGGGCAATCATAAGGTCGGTGGGGC
>QEPC01010380.1:390519-437644 GCA_003113815.1 Sphenodon punctatus | reverse complement strand
TTGTTTCTTGAGTCTCTGTTCCCCTGTGTTGCCACGCCCATTCCCCAGCTGTGCCCTGTCTCCCTTGTTCTGTCTCCCAGCTTCCTGATTGGCCACTATTAGTATTTAATCCAAGGTGTGGCCACAGGAAGCTGTGGGAGCAACTGCTCTTACCCCTCCTCCCTGTGGCTGTTGGGTCTCTTCCTTGTGCGATCCCTCCCTGTTGTGTGAGTGGCCTTATGGACCCTGTACCTCTTCCCTTCCTTGTTGTATGTTTGTACCTATAGTCCTTGTCTTCCCCTGTGTGGAACCCTTAATAAGTGTTCTGATATTGGTTTGTCCTGTCTTCCCAGTTGTCTGTGTTGGTGATGTCTAGTTAGCTTGTGTTCCCCCATCGCTCTGCATTCCCCTATAGCCGTGCTTCGCTCCCCCTCAATAAGCTTTGTGGTTCCCATAGTCCCGCTTGGCCCTGTTTCTCCCCCTAGCTCTCTATTCCCTTGTAGCCATGCCTTGCTTCCCCCATAGCCGTGTGGTCCCCTGTAGTCTGGCTTGGTCTCGTTCTCCTCATAGCGCCATGTTCCCCTATAGCCGTGCCTTGTTTTCCCCCCAATAGTCTTGTGTTCTCCTTAGCCCGTCTGGTCTTGCTCTCCCCTTAATCGTACATCTTCCTTAGCCTCGCCTTGCCCCATCCCCCTTGTGCCCCCTCCTTGCCTTGCTTCCCCTGGGCTCTGTCTCTGCCTTGCTCCCCCCTAGCCTGTATCCCCTCTTGTTGCTCTTAGAACCTCTCTGCCCTCTTCCATGTCTGGAGTTCCTCTCCCTCCTGCTTCTGTAACCTCAATGATGAGCTGTGCATTCTGAGGCCGGGTTCCCTGGCTGATAAGAATGAGAACAGTCTTGAAATACCCAAGAGACCAGCTGAGAGGTTTCCCCTTCCTGGTGTTTCCCCTACCTGGGTTCCCTGGGCTTTTTCTATGGTTTTTCCCCGGTTATAGGTTCCCTCCTCCCCTGATAGAGTAGGTGAGGGAACCTACTCTATCAGGGGAGGAGCTCAGTATGTTACAAGATTGCTAATTCAGTGCACTGTGAGCCAACCACAACTTTCTTTGCCTGTTCAACATGATTGGTCTGTTGAATCTAATGGTTCACTTGTCCTGGTAATGTGCATCAACCCGCCTGCACCAGAAGCGGTCCCAATGTTAATCACGTATAGCTGCCAGAAAGACTGCAAAGCTGAAAAGTGCAACTTCTTATGATGCAACATGGCATGCACTGAACTGTGTGGGTGTTCAGACTTTGAGTGCAGCAACATACCGGATGCTCGATCAACAGAGATGGACTACGACAGAGATTAGTTAACTGATTAGTTATTTGGTTGAACTAAGTTCTGGGAAATATTGACAGACACAATAGATCAATATCTTGTACCATACTTTTCATATATGCTTATTGCATTTGCTACATTATAGTTCAGATATTTTCAATGTTTAATTTCTTTGAACATGAAGTCTATATAGCCAATAACCTATTTGATTGTCCTGAGATCTCTCGTGTGGAGTTCCACAAGGTTCCATCTTGTCCCCACTCTTGTTCAACGTGTATGTGCAGCCACTTGGCAAGGTCGTAAGAAGGTTTGGTGTGCGGTGTCATCAATATGCTGATGACACCCAACTTTACCTCTTCTTTTCATCCAACCCAGCCCGGGCAATCTTGGTGCTTACTCAAGTGTTTGGCAGCTGTGGGGGGCTGGATGAGGGCTAACCAACTGAAGCTGAATCCTGGCAAGAAGGAGGTGATGCTAGTGGGGAAGGTGGTGGGGTTGGTGTCCCCCATCATTGATGGGGTTTGCCCTCCACTGGTTCCCCAGGTTTGTTGTCTGGGAGTGGTCCTCAATTCCCAGCTCCGCCTGGATGTCCAGGTGGGGGCTCTGGCGAGGAGTGCATTTTGCCAATTATACTTGGTGCGGTGGCTTCAGCCATACGTCTCTGAGTCTGACCTGGTCACTATCATCCATGCTTTCATTACCTCTAGACTGGACTATTGTAACGCGCTCTGCATGGGGCTACCCATGGTGATGGTTCGGAGACCGCAGCTGGTGCAGAATGCAGTGGCTCTCTTCCTTCTGGGGTCGGGCTGCAGGGAGCATATTGTACTAGTCCTCTGTTCTCCGCACTGGCTGCTTATAGTTTTATGGGCCCAATTCAAGGTGTTGGTACTTACCTATAAAGCCCCAAACAGCCTGGGCCCTACCTACCTGTGGGACTGCCTCATTCCCCAGACTCTGGATCGACCCCTGTGGTCAACCAGGGGCACCTTTCTCGAAGTCATTTTGTACTTTCATTTTGTACTTGTTTGGGTAAGTATTTTTTCCTCCCCTCAAGGTTTATTTCTCAGCTGCAGTTCAGGGAGAAGTAAGGAAAAGATATGTTAATTTTCAATTTCCTTTTCTATCCTTTTAATCCTTTAAAAGAATTGTGATATGTTGTGATTAACACATCTTTTCCTTACTTCTCCCTGAACTGCAGCTGAGAAATAAACCTTGAAGGGAGGAAAAAATACTTACCCAAACAAGAAGTACAAAATGAAAGGACAAAAGAACTAGTAAGGAATTTACTCACTTAAGGATTAATGAAAGATTTTAACACTGGTAGTAATTTGGGGAGAGACTCCCTCTAACCATTTAACATTTTTCTAGCACTATTATAAGGGCTGGTGTAAGGTTTTAAAACTGATAGTAGTATGGGGGTTGGCATCCTCCACCTGTTGAGCATTTCTCTAAATATAATTATCATGGGAATGATCACTACATGTTAAGTACAATGTAGATATGAATGCTTATGATAAAGCAAAAGTCAAGGACCTTTTCCTTAATATGTATAAAGAGATACTTGTTAAAATATTTCAGTATTTGTCTAAACTATATCACTCTAGATTTTGGATGTAAAGCAGTTGTCCTACAACAAAAAGAAGTTGGAGGTGAAAAGAACCTTGAGGAAGCTATTCTTTAGCGAAACGTTGGGCATAGAACTTTTCCAACTTTGGATTTATCTGCTGCTTCTTCTGTTTGGTTAATTTTACTGAAAGTATTTCTTTGGTTGTCTGCTTGTTTTTGGCTAATCAGTTTGGATTGTATTATATCATTTGCCGATTCATTGGCTTATTCGGAAGACTTGTACTGAATCATCTGTTTTGGTAGACCTGCATTTCATTATTTGCTGTTGTTCATTAAACTTTATTATTATTTTGAACATTTGTTGTTTAAATAGAAGCAATTCTCTTGTTTACTGTTTTGCTATACATTGCTTCTTTATACTGTGTTGCGTTGGTTTGTAGAGGTCATGGCAGGATTTCGTTAGAGTTACCCCTAGATATTTAATTCCGCTTCGCCTTTCTGGAAACGGGTTTATTCTCTCTATTTCTGATAGTTCCTTTTCATTCTTTGCAAATATCATTGCCTGTGATTTGTCATTATTTATTTTGTAGCCCGACACCCTACCAAAACTCTCAATTGTTTGCATTAATTCTGGCAAAGTAGGGTGGGGATTAGCAATAAACAAAATCAAGTCATCTGCGAAAAGTGCCAATTTGTATTCTTTGTCCCCCACTCTGATTCCTTTAATTCCTTTGTTTTGACGCAATGCCACTGCTAGGCCCTCCATTGCCAAATTGAATAGTAACGGAGACAGTGGACACCCCTGACGCGTCCCTCTTTTAGTTTCAAATTGGGCTGATATTCCTCCATTAATTTTTAGCTGGGATCTGGGCTGGGCATAGATTGCTTTGATCCATTTTAGGAAATTGCCCCCGATTCCCACTTTTTAAAATATTTCGAATAGGTAATTAATTTCTAAAAAATCAAAGGCCTTTTCTGCATCTGCAGCTATTATCATTGAGCTTATCGTTTGTGTGCCCCCTTTTTGTGCATAAATCAAATTCACCACCTTTCTAATATGGTCTACCCCTTGCCTCTTAGGAATAAACCCTGTTTGGTCTGGATGAATAATTTCCCCTGCAATCCCCGCCAGTCTAGTTGCCAAAATCTTGGAGAAGATTTTAAAATCGTTGTTTAGCAGGGAGATAGGGCGGTAACTACCACACTCGGTTTGGGGTCTTCCTGCTTTGAGGATTAATGTAATTTGTGCCTCATAGAATGAGCTGGGCATTTTCCCGGTTTGTAGAATTTCATTATAGACTCTTGTCAGGTGCGGGACCAATAATTTGCTGTATGTTTGATAAAACTCCGCCGGGAAGCCATCCGGCCCATTGGCCTTGTTTCTTTTTAAATTTTTAATCACTGATGTCACTTCCTCTATTGTTATCTGGGCATTTAAAAAATTGAACTGGGCTCTGTTAAGTCTAGGCATGTCTAATTTATCTATAAAAATTTTTATCTCCTCAGGAGCCGGATTGGTTGTCTCGTAGATTTTTCTATAGAATCTCACGAACGTGTCTTGAATCTCCCCTGAATCCGTGACTACCACCCCATCTTCCTTGGCAATGCTGGATATAGCGGCCTTTTGTTGTTGTACTTTAACTAATTGAGCCAAAGCCCTGCCAGCTTTATTACTGTTATTATGGTAATAAAATTTTATCCATTTTAACTGCTTTGTAGTTTTTTTGAGTTCCAATACATTAATTCTTTCTTTTATTTTTTGAAGTTTATTGGCTGCCATTTTAGAGGGGGTAGTTTTATTTATTTTATCCCACTTTTTAAGCTCAGCCAATGTTTCGATACGTATTTCTTTTTTTCTCTTTTGTATTTGTGCACAAAGAGCTATGCATTTACCCCTGACTGTAGCTTTTGCTGCTTTCCAGAAGGTAAGTCCACTGACCCCTGATTAATCCCAATATACTCTTCGATTTCCTCTTCTAGTTTAGTTTTACTATCTTTGCTTTTAAGGAGCGCCCTATCAAGCCTCCATTGAGTTTTGCAATAAGGTGTCCTATCTTCCAATTTTAAGTTGATTCCTATCACATTGTGGTCCGTGAATACCAGTGGTATAATATAATTTTTTTTGCATAGTCTGAGCTCACTTTTAAAACACAAGGCATGGTCAATCTTTGAATGAGTTATGAACGCTAGAGTAAAAGGTATATTCCCTGCTCAATTTATTCAGATGTCTCCATAGGTCTACCAAACCTTTAGATTCAAAAAGATCCCTGATGTTCTGCTGGCTTTTGTTTAATGGTAGTGTCTTGGAAGTATCCCATTTAGACAAGGGCGTATTTAGATCCCCCATTATCATTAAAGTTCCTTTCATTTTTTGGAAAATCAAAGGAATATATTTTTAATAAAATTTTTCCTGCCCTCTATTTGGGGCATATAAATTCACTAGCGTTACCTCTTTCTTCTGTAAAATCCCAGTTACCAATAGGAATCTACCCTCTGTCTTTTAGCACAATATTTATTTTGAAATCACACGTGTTTTGAATTGCTATTAACACCCCTGCTTTTTTCCTCCTGGCACAGGAGGCAACAACTTGACCCATTCTTTTGTGTATAAATCTCTGCTCCTCTCCCTCCAGTAGATGGGTTTCTTGAAGGCATAAAATATCTGTCTTATACTTCTTTGCCAATTCTCTGATCCTTTTTCTTTTGGGGGGCAAATTCAACCCTCTCACGTTCAAAGATAGCATTTTAATCTCATTCATTCCCATATTTATTTCTCTCTCGACTTGAAGCCACCTGCCTCTGCTTATTCTTTTGACTCCTCTCTCTTGGTTTACCTCCCCATCTTATTGATAATGTGGATAGCTTGTTGCGCCTTTTTACCCCAAAACCCAACATCCCCCCTTCCTCCCTAACCCAACTCCCCCAAACAGCCCCTTCCCCTCTCCTCTTCTTCTGTTCTTCTCGCGCATCAGCAGCCTTGCTTCCAACCTGCTGTGAGACTCACCCCCCTCCCTACTTCATTTCATGGTTCTGTTCTTCTAATATTTCAATGGTATGGCCCCAAAGTAAACTTTGAAAATCTTGGAGTGTTCGTGTCCAGGCTCAATTTGTGCTCCTTGTTGGTAGGTGCAGGAAAGCTTCAAGTTCCTCGGTATCTATGAAGGACTTGTATTTCCCATTGACGTTCACTATCATTCTTGCGGGGAATTTTAGCACTGGCTTCCATCCTTTTTCGTTCAAAAGAGTAAAGTATTTTCTCCATTTCCTTCTTCTATTCATTGTTTCCATGGCATACTCTGTAAATACCTTTATGCTTTCATTTCCAAATTTCAGGTCCCTTTTCACTCGAGCTGTTTTTAGAATCTCTTCCTTGCTGGAAAAGCAGGCAACCTTCACTATAATTGTCCTTGGTTTAGGGAAGTTTTCACTAGGCATTCTCCCAATCCTGTGGGCTCTGATTTCAGGTTTTTGGAGTCTAGGAGCATCAGGAAAGTGCTCTCTCAAAAATTCCCATATCAAGCCTTTAACATCTGTTTTCTCAATCCCTTCAGGAAAGCCCACAAATTTCAGGTTATCCCTTCTAGACCTGTTTTCCAGGTCCTCTGTTTTCTGTGAGAGCATATGCACCCTTTCCTGGAGTGCTGTTACTTGCTCCTCATTAGTGACCGCCTGGTCTTCAAGGGAGGAAACTCTCTCCTCACATACATTAAGCCTCTGCACCAGCCCCTCCAGTTTTTATTGCCCGCCTCCACTGAGGCTCTCAACTTAAGCATGTCCTTTTTAAATTCTTTCTTTAGTTCGAGCAATAGCCTCATAACCGGGCCCTCCACCATGTCCTCCTCCTCTTCCCTCTCGTTGTCTTCAGGGGAATCCTCCCCTTCAGTGGCCATTCCCGCCTCCACTGCAGCTGTTGCTGCCATTCTCCCCCGCTCTGCCGTCCAGGGCTCAGCCGGCTGACGCAGCTTCACATACCGCTCTAGCGGTGTTTCTTTACTTCCTTTTTCTTTTTTTCGTCCCTACCTTTCGCAGGCATCTTCACTGGCCTGTCTGATTAGTCTGTGGGGGCTTGTCTCGCTTTTTAATCAGGGTTTAGGGCCACAATCAGAAGTGGCTTGAGGGAGCGCTTGCTCTTTGCTGCTACTGCTCACGCACGCATGCGCACTGCCCTAATTTGCTCAATCTGTGCACCTCTCTTACCCTGTACAACTCACCAACCCCACACAATCTTCCTACTCTACACTGGGCTTTGCATCTCCTATTTCTCTCATCTTACTCTGCACTGCTGCTTAAACCTCTCTCAGTACTCCTAAAAGGATCCTACCCGTACTCAACAATGCTCAGTAGAGCACTACCAACCGTAACTCTATGTTAATGAATTTTCTTGCCCATTAATATATTATTATGAACACTGAAAAATGTTAAAGTATTACCGAGTACGGCATGGGCAACACAAGAGTTCTGAACAAAAGGGAAGCTTACTGTGGCAGGAAGAAGCCTGATGGGGCTGCTGCCCCTTTAAGACAGCAGGGAGCCACTGTCTGTGGACTGGGTTGGCGCTATTGAACAACTTGACAAGGGCTTGGCAGAGGTAGTCCAGTAGTGAAGAAACCGCTCTCCCCGCAAATGACTATTAGAGAAAGTGGGCAGACACTGGCCCTTTAAGGTTAGCAGACTAAAGGGCCAGCTACACCCACTCCTTGGATATAAGGAGAGCCAGAGCCTGAGGAGAGTCAGTCTGTGCTTGGCTGCAGACTGGAGAGGAGCTTGGCTGGGGAACCATCATGAGCCTTTACCAGGGTCCTGAAACCAGGCTGAGCTATATGAGAAGGCTGGATGCGGGAGGGGAATGCACATTCTTTTCCGGCTGCAATTTGACCGGGTTGGAGATCGAGATCAATGTGTTGTATGTCTTCTTTTTGGCTTCGGTCGCAATAAACTAAACTAAACTATAAAATACATTTAAATCCCATCATCTCACCCACCCCACCATTTATCCCCACATGCTACCCACCAAACCTCTTCCTCAAACCCCTCTACTCAATCCCACCAAACCCTATTCCTGCCTGGCTAAACAAGAAGGTCTTACATCTCTTTCAGAAGACAAACAGGCTCAGGCGGCCCTCCAAGGGGAGGGAGTTCCATAATTGTGGGACAAAAAACAAGAACGCCCCCCTGTGCGCTCTCATTGTAACAGCTTCATGGGCAGTTGACCCTCACAAGTAGGGGTGAAACAAGCTGGAGAAAAAAATCTTGTAATAAATTTGTGAGATTCGAGATGGGGGACAAGAACTTGGGTGCTCTCACCCTCCTATCTAGAGTTCTCGCGAATTCTCGAGAGGGGACAGGGCGAGGTGGTGGGGGCCCACCGAAGGCGAGCAGGGGGCAAAGACAAGCCCCCTGAGCACTTTCGGCACCTGCATGGCCTCCCTGCCTGGGGTGGTGCGGAGCAGAGCAGGTGGTCGGGACCCCACGGGGCAGACCCCGTACGGTAAGTAAACCCTGCCTGACCCCATAGGGCCCCAACCCACCGCCCAAACTTTCCTTTCCCCCCCCAGGTGGGGTGCTTAGGGGGCTTGTCTTTTCCTCTTGCTTGCTTCTGGGCCCCCCTGCCACCGCCCCCAACTGTGACTACAACCCCTGCCTGCCCCCCTCAAATTCTTGCTTGCTCTCAGCGAGAATATCGAGGCGGGTTTTAGCCCTACTCATAAGAGGGCACCCTCAGCTGACCTCAGAGGCCATGACGGGACATAAGTGAAGGCGTATTCTGATGAAATTTTGTGCATAGGGCATTCTGAAGAGGAAAAAAAAAGTCTTAAAATTTCATTTAAAAAAAATTCTCTATGGAGAATAATGGAGCAGTCTTGTCTCAGCAAGTGTTTAAAAATATTTCTGAGTTAGGCTTGGGGTGGGGATGAATGCTGCAGTGATATCAGTTTGTGGGAACCAGTGCAGCTGCTGGGGTGTCAGCCGCTGCCACCGCCCTCCCACTCGGCGGCGGCATCCGCGGGCTAGAAGTCCCGCCTCCCACGCCGAGACTGACACCGCAGCTCAGGCCGTGAAGCCGCTGCTGCTGCCGGCTGTCCCGGCAACCCCCAACAGGAGTGTCCGTACTGGGGATTTGCCAGGGCCCTCCCATGACGTAGCTGTGCTGCTCCGTTTGCCTCCAGGCACGCACAGGGGGCGGGGCTTGTCCTTTATCTGCCGGCAGCAGTGCCGGTGAACAGAGCTTGGACGCTTGGAGAGCCTAGCCCCTTGCCTGAAAGCTAAGTGCTACTGTGGTTATTGACTGTGTTTTGCTACCTTTACCCTACTCCTCCATTGTGTATTCCCCTTCCCCCCCCCCCCCCGGTTCCTTTGTATGTGAATACATGTGACTCCCTTCCAATTGCTCGTAGTATGTTTGTGACCTTCCTGCATTTTTCCCAGAGGGTGACAGAGTGGGCCTGCGGGCATTCAAGTCCCCCTCCCCCCTCCTGGGGTTTGTGCCCTACCCCCACGGTGTGAACGTCCCCCTTGCCTGTCCCCTTGTCCTGGGCCCTGTTTCCCCCCATCCCCATGCACCTTCCTTCACTAGACTTCCCGACCCCTTTCTGGATAACTGTTGGAGTGCGTGGAACCCCTTCCCTTCCCCCAATAGCTCTGCGCCCTATGATGATAGGGGCCTGAGTTCCAGGTGTAGTAGCACGCGGAAGGGCCCACTCACTATCCTGATGGGCCTCGTTTTTCCCCATTGATACCTGCAGAGCTTCCCGAGTGCAAGGAGGGTGCGTGACGATTGTACCCTTTTGCTTCCCTCTGGCTTTTACCCCTTCCCACTGACATGGGGAAAGAGGAGTTAAGTCTGAGGTAAGTGACGGCTGCTACAGCTTTACTTTATCCAGTTAGTTTTGCAGTGTTGTACTATAATGGTTCTCAACTGGTGGGCCCCTGGAGGGTTTCAAGGCAGCTGCCATCCTGAATGGTGTGCATGAGACTTGGTTTGTCTCCTCAGGTAAGTCACTGATGACATTTAAAACTGTATTCTAAAGGATATAGTTATATCGGTCCATCAGGGCCAGGCAGTTGCCCACTCTGATGCCCATGGTGGAAAAGGAATAACTCCTCCTTCCCTGGGAGTCCGTTTGCCTGCCAGATTGGGACTGCTCAGACGCTACTGTTGTGATCAGTGAATTAGGCCCACAATGCCAGATGAGAAAATCATGCTTGGTGTTCGGCACCAGGTAGATGCAGAGTGATTTTGTACCATTGATGTTACCACAGCAGGCCTTCCATATCTCATTCAGTCTGTCTTAAAGTGCCTTATTAGGGTATGGCCCCTATTGGTCAGATGTCAAATAGTTGATAAGGCTCCTTCCTATCTGTCGGTCCCAAGGGGACTCCTTAGATGGTGGCCATACACAGTCCTGTAACCTACGAAAGCCATCTGGCAGAGCGCCCCATGTCCCCCTTCAGGGATGACCTTGGTTTCAAGGGGATCCTGTAGATTTCCCTCCAGCGCAGGGAGAACCTACCCTGTCCAGTCCTGATTGAGCAGGGTTCAAAATCTGCCTCAAGGCAGTCTGAATTCTGGTGGGGCAACTGAAGTCAGCACTACCTTTGAAGACCAGTTCCAGGTATGGCGCTGAGTACAGTGCATGGTATTGGGCAGCAGTTGGTTGTGGGAAAGGCTGGTCTATCTGTGTCGGTGACCTGATCTGGAATGCTAGGACTATCTGTGTAGACATTGTCTTCTCCTTCTGTTGCAATAGAAGTGCCATTGGTGCTGGCTGGCTTATTGTCAGTTCTGAAGTGGCCTGAAGATATAAGGTCATCACGGATTGCACTAACTCCTGTATGAATGGCCCCAAGAAATATTGGAGGGGTCTCAGGATTATTTACAGATCCTCAGGAGTAGATTCTTAGATGCAGGATGCTGGGGTGTGTTGTTGTGGTGTACTTGGTGCCACTGGCACCTTGGAGTTGAAAGAGACGTCTGTGTCGAATGAAAATTGCCAGCTTCTGGGTGTTGATGGGAAGATGGTGAGGTATGGTGTGGAGATGACAGAACAGTTGGCTCCACCAGCCAGCAGTTGGTGGTGCTGAGGAGCAATGTTTTTTTCCTTTTCTGACAGAGTGGATGCTGGTCTCTATCTCTTTTTGGAGGGAGCCTCCTTAGAAGCTCCTTTGTCAGCCACTGACCCCTTGGTTGTTGTGCCTTTTGGAGGAAGCTGAGTTGCAGCCTGTACTATGACCCTTGGCGGTGCTGATTTTGAAGGCCCTGCCCAGGGCTCCACCTGCAAAGTCGCAAAGCCTGCTGAACTGGCTACAACGGTGGGGCTGAAGCCGAGGTTTTCAGTGCTGATAAAGCCTTCACAGCGGACTCCGTTAGGTGCTCTGCCAGCCTTCGAGCCCTTTCCTTTCTTGTTCGAACTGAAGGACTGACAGACTGGGCAGACAGCTGTGTTGTGTTCTACACTGAGGCAGAAGCGACACCTGTTGTACGTGTCTGAGTCTGGGATCTTAACAGAAGCAACCAGACAGCACTTAAAAACATAGGGAAAGAGATGAATTTTCAGACATGTGGGACACAGGCTCTTTAGGACTTTATAGGTCAAAACCAGCACCTTGAATCGTGCCCAGAAAGCTACTGGAAGCAAGTGCGTACTTTGGAGTACTGATGTAATGTGCTCTCAGTGACCTACACCTGACAAAAGGAAGGCCACCACAGTCTGCACCAGCTACAGCTTCCAAATAGTCACGAAGGGTAGCCCCACATACAGTACACTGCAGCAGTCTAGCCTCAAGTTTATGATGACATGGATGACAGTAGGCAGGTCTGAATCTGACAGAACAGGTCACAGGTAACCCAACATTTCAGGCACAGCAATTGATCCAGGAGTACACCAAGGCTGTGAATCGGAGTGACCAGAGGAGGCTGGACTCCCATCAGTTGCAGGTGTCCAAATGCCTCCCACGTCACAAAGCTGATCCATCATCATCACTTCAGTCTTGCCTGGATTCAGTTTTAATGAGCTCACCCCAATGGCAGCCAGGTACTGGGTAAGGACTGAGAATGCAGGACCTAGGTTGGATGAAAAAGAGACAGAGCTCGGTGTCATCACCATATTTATGGCACCTTGTTCCAAATCTCTGTACCATGCCTCAGATACCCATTGAACAAGAGGGGAGATAAGATGAATCCCTTCAGGACCCCACAGGGTAGGTCCGAAGGGGATGATAAACAGCTGACCATCACCACACTCTGTAACCTCCCTAGCAGGCATGAACAGAACCACTCAAGTGTGATGCCACACACACACACACCCTGCCAGGTCCTGTAGTCTTGTCAACACCATCTCATGATCAACTGTGTCAAAGGCCGCCAAAAGATCAAACCCGTTTGAAGCACTTTGATCTCAGAATAATATCTGCTTCCCTGATGGTTCTAGCGGCCCTGGTCTCGGAATTGGGCTTGCAGTCTCCGAAGCTTATTGTCTTGGGAGACTTCAATATCCATGCCAATGCCAGGTTGCATGGTGCGGAGCTGGAGTTGACGGCCGCCATGGCAATCATAGGCCTGTCCCAGGTGGTGATGGGCCCGACACATGATGGTGAGGTGTTGCTTTTTTTCTTCATACTCTGAACCTGTTCTGCACAGACTTTGAGGCGGAGTTCCGATGGTTGGGGATATTGCTGGTTCACCCTTGTTATGGCTCAACAATTACCTCCTGCAGGCTCTCATGCTGGCGCGTCTACCTGAGCAGAGGGGTGTACGACTGATTAGAATGGTCCACCCTTGGAGGCTGGTGGAACCTTTGAGGTTCCAGGCTGCTCTAGGGGACTTGCCAACAGACCTCAGCAACTGCTCCATCAATGCCCTTGTGGCCTTCTGGGATGACTGGTTGGCCAGGGCTTTTGATCAGGTGACTCCTAGATGTCCACTCCCAGCGTTTCAGCTAGGGCTGAAATGGAAAGCTGCCACAGTAGCTGTTTCCGACAGAAGGCGCTCTTCCACAATGAGCGGCATGGTGCATAGAGACGTTCATTCTGCTACTTTTGTCTGCGATCTTCCACAGTTTCCGCTGGCACTTTCCAACATGCAGTCACGGTGCGAAAGTAGCGGAACAATGTTTCTTCTGACACTTTCTGTGGTTATCCCGACACTTTCCATGATTATTTTCTACACTTTCTGATAATTCCGCTGTCGCAAAGCAAAGGGCGCAGAATTAGCGAAATGCAGGCAGAAAAGCTGTGGAAAGTCGCGGGCAATTCCGAAATGGCAGAATGAAATATCGGAGTGGGAAAAGGAGTTGCTGCTTCAGCCCTAGTTTTGGCACCACAGGTCCTCCATGGTTTAAGCGTGAGGGGAGGCAGTTAGAGCAACAGTGGCACCATAGTCACGCTGAAGACAACCGATTGTGGCATAGACTGTTTTTGAAGAGTTATGCTGTGGCTGTGCAGGCAGCAAAGAAGGGGTGCAGTCATAGTGTCTGCAGTCACATCCGGTGGAGCTTTTCCGAGTGGTGAGGGGTCTGGTTAATCCAGTCTGTCTCTGCCTGGACCTGGAGTTTTCTGGGGCCCGCTGTGACATGTTTATGGGAGGGAGCTGGGCAGGGAGCCTGGAGTGAGCTGGCTGCACAAGCTGCCTGGATCTCCTGCAGCTGTGACTCTGCTTCTCCTCCCCCAAGTACCACCATAAAGAGGGGGCTGCCCTGAGGGATTGCTGGAGGGAGTTGGGCAGGGAACTTGGAGAGAGCTGGCTGCACAATCTCCTGTAGCTGTGTGACTCTGCTTCTCCTCCCCCAGGTAATACCATAAAGAGGGGGCTGCCCTGAGGGATTGCTGGAGGGAGCGAATTGCTGAAAGGGCAAAGAGTCATTGGCGGGGCGTTTGTGGGCGGAGGCGGCCACCCTATTGTAAGCCACTGTTGAAAGCTGCAAGGCGGACATTACCCAGTCATTAAGACAGTTGCTTCCCTGCCGCAAGGATCCCCGAACTGGCGTCGAGGGCTGGGAGCTACATAGGGCTTTCCCAAAGGGGGGTGGATGGACCTCTGCCCTGAGGATTTTTAGCTCCCCCTCCTCCGGCAATCGGAGGGGGTGGCGCTGGTGGTCCCCCCTGCCAGGAGTGACCTTTGGGTGGGAGGGGATAAACTTTTGGGCGTGGCCTTTAGCCTCCCCTGACCCCCCTCGGTCCCACCTATTGTAGTGGGATGGTTGTTTCTTGGGGCAGAATGGTGGGGGTTGTTGTGGGAGAGGGGTGAGTGGGTGGAGGGGCGAGGTTATGGCTCCCTCCCCCAATATATGGGGGGAGGAGGGGGACCGGGCTGGGGCTGGTCCAGGACTGCTGCTGCTGAATGCGAGGTCGTTTGGTAATAAATCTACAACAATCCGGGAGCTGATCCTGGATCAATCAGCTGACCTCGTGTGTATTACAGAGACCTGGCTGGACACTGAGTTAGGGCCAATTTTGGCTAACCTTGTTTCAGCTGGGTACTCTGTATAGCACCAGCCTAGACCAGAGTGGCGGGGAGGTGGTGTAGCCATTATTTTTAAGGACACCTGGTCTGTGAGGAGGTATCCAGTGCAGACTATTTGGGGCATGGAGGGGATTCATCTGGTGATCAATTTGGCTGGAGACAGATTGGGGCTGCTATACCGCGCACCTACCTGTATGGCAGCATCCCTACACGCCCTAGCCGAGTTGCTCTCAGGGGTGGTCTTGCAGTCTCCAAGGACCTTAGTCTTGGGGGATTTCAACATTCATGTTGACACCGACCTTGGGGGAGCGGAGCTGAGTTCATGGCCACCATGACAACCATCGGACTGTCTCAGAGGGTTGTGGGCCTGACGCATGATGGAGGACATACCCTTGACCTAATATTCTGCACTGGCCTTGAGGCGGGGGATCTGGTGGTGGTGGATGTATCAATGACACCCTTGTCATGGATGGATCATTATCTCCTCTAAACCAATCTCCTGGCACATGTCTGCCCCCGGAGAGGTGTAGGACCAGTTTGGTTGGTCTGCCCCCAGAGACTTATGGAACCAGAGAGTTTCAGGAATGCCCATGGGGAACTGCCTTCTGATCTTGATGACCACTCGCTCAATGACCTCATTGTCTTCTAGAACAACTTGTTGACTGAGGCCATTGACCGAACAGCTCCCAGCCGTCCGCTTCCGGAATGCTGACGACGCGGGTCCTCTTGGTTTACAGAGGACCTGTGCCAGAAGTGGGAAGGATAGTGGGTTGGAGTGACGGTGGCACCGGAGTCGTGCTGAAGCTGACCGACTGCGACATAAAGCCAGGGACCAGCGTTCACTGCACCAAAAATTTTAAATTCTGCAACCAGTGAAGCCAAATTCTGCAAGTTCACTGCAAGCATTAATATTTGCATAATTAACTTGATTTGCATAACTATGCATGCTGGGAAGCAAATTTACAACAGGTTTGACATAGAATCACAACTTTGCTAATCAAACACGACTCAAATCCTCTGGAATGTCAGCACCCCAGAATTCCCACCTCATATTAAAACCCCAGACCTCCCTCACCCAAACATAGGGCCTTCAGACCCCACCCACCCACAATTCATCTCCCAGGGGCCTATTTACCCTCGGGTCATGGTCACACCTCCCTGACAGACGGCAGCTGCAGCAGCAGTTTTAGTTTAGGGTCAGGCGACAAGATTATGCCTGAGCCAGGATTTAAAGATCCTGCAGACAGCCCTCACTGCAGTTTCACTGCAATTTCAGCATGGCACTGCAAGGATTGGCTGATTCTGCAAAAATCCAAATTGCAGCAATGCAGTATATACGGGTCCCTGCATAAAGCTAGTTTAAAAGCTTATGCTGTGGTGGTGCGGGCAGCACAGAAAGAGTTCTTTGCTGCCCTCATAGTATCCGCAAAATCATGTCCAGCGGAGCTTTTCCACGTGGTGCAGCGGCTGGTCACTCCGGCCTCTCTCCGCCTGGAACTGGAATCTTCCAGTGCTTGCTGTGACAATGTTTGTTGACTTTTTTGTGGATAAAAATTGCTCAGATTTACCGCGACTTCGATGTTGCACTTATAACAGTAGGTGAACTTGAGGGGGTGGAGGACCCATCTTGTACGATTTCATGAAATCCATTTCAGTGGGTGTAGTCCGCTGATGCGGCGGATGTCCTTGGGGGTATAAGGGTCACCTGTTGTGAATTAGATCCATGCCCATCATGGCTGGTCAAGGCCTGCTGGGAGACATTAGGGCTGTTGCTGGCAGGGGCTGTCAATGCTTCCCTTGGGGAGGGCAGGGTGCTGAGCCACCTCAAAGAGGCGGTGGTGAGGCCCCTGCTCAAGAAACAATCTCTTGACATTGACTCCCTGGCCAGCTATCGGCCAGTCTCTAATCTTCCCTTTTTAGGGAAGTTTCAATAATTCCTAGCATGTAGAGCTCAGCGGGTGGTCCTGGGTAGGGCTGATGCGGCAGCAGCTTTTACCGCACCGCGATTCCGTTCCGCCATTTCGGAACTGCCCGCGCCACACCGCGACTTTTCTGCGGATATTCCGCTAATTCCGCCGGAATTCTGCAAATCGCGGAATTGCTGAAAAATTGCGGAAATCGCGGAAAACAGCTATTCCACTATTTTTTGGTGCTGGCGGAATTGCGGAAATCGCGAAAATGTCATGTTTCCACGATTCCACTAAGTTGCGGAATTAAATAAGCGGAACCGCGGAATGAAACCGCGGAATGAAAGCCTCTGCCATGCCGTTCCACTAATTGCGGAAACACTGTTTCCGCCGGAAATAGCTACCGCTGCGATATTCCGCTACAGCCCTAGTCCTGGGGGATTGTACATCTTCTTCTAGGGATCTCCTGTGTGGGGTCCCGCAGGGATACAAAAATTGGTCACCTACCTCGGTGAATTTGTTTCTCTTCTTTTCCTCCTGTCAGTGCTCCGCATTGGTAGCTCTGCGGATGGCCGATAGGAGGCAGAAGAAGAAATTCTTCTTGCGCATGTGCGGAGCTGCCCTCTCCTCAGTCCGTAACCAAGCCGAGGAACGGGTGGTCAGCTTTAGGGGCATCTAGATCGGGTCAGTTTCCTTGATCCCTCGCAGTCTGGTTTTTGTCCTGGGTTTGGCACGGAGACTGCGTTTGTGGCTTTGGCTGATGACTTGCGCCGTGAATTAGACCGGGGCAGATCTTCTATTTTAATTCTATTAGATCTGTCAGCTGCATTTGATACCATTGACCACGAGATGTTGGTGGCCCGGCTGCGGGACTGGCCCGGGGTGGGCGGAATTGTTCTTGAATGGTTTCACTCATTCCTGGCCGGGAGAACTCAGCATGTGGTTCTCAAGGAATGTACTTCATCTCCCTGGGACCTCACGTGTGGAGTTCCACAGGGTTCTATTCTATCCCCCCTCCTGGTTCAACGTATATATACAGACTTTAGGCGAGGTTGTGATAGAGTTCGGCGTGCGTTGTCATCAGTACGGCAGATGAGACACAACTTTACCTCTCTTTTTCTGTAGACCCAGCAGTCTTGGTGCTCACCCAGTGTTTGGCAGCTGTGGGGGACTGGATGAGAGCGAGCTGTCTGAAGTTGAATCCCGACAAGATGGAGATGATGTTGGTGGGTAGGGCTGGGGTGGTGGTGACCCCCATCATTGATGGAGTCTGCCCTCCTATGGTCACACAGGTCCATAGCCTGGGGGTGTTCCTCGACTCAGAGCTCTGCCTGGATCTCCAGGTGGGGGCTGTGGCGAGGGGAGCATTTCACCAATTACATCTGGTACGACAGCTACGGCCGTATGTTTCGGACTCAGATCTGGTCACCATCACCTCTAGACTAGACTACTGTAATGCACTCTATGTGGGGCTGCCCTTGTGGATGGTCCGGAGGTTGCAGCTGGTGCAGAATGCAGTGGCCCGTCTCTTAACGGGGACGGGTCGCCGCGAGCACATTACACTGGTGCTCCGTTCTCTGCACTGGCTGCCTATTATCTTCCAGGCCCAATTCAAGGTGCTGGTAATGACCTGTAAAGTCCTAAATGGCCTGTGCCCGGCTTACCTGCGGGACCATCTCAGGCCCCGGATTGCATTGCGGCCCCTTGAGGTCGGCCGAGGACGCCTGACTTGAAGTCCCCCGGGTTGTGACGATGGGGAAGGTGTTCTCGATGGCCACTCCTAGGCTGTGGAACTCCCTGCCGACGGAGGCCCGCCTGGTCCCGAATCTCCCCTCTTTCTGTAGACAGTGTAAGATCTTTCTGTTCCGCCGGGCCTTTGGAGAGGAAGATGGGTGGGGTGGGTTGGGAAGGGGGAATTCTGCCCTTTTAGTTCTTTTTAATGATATTTTGTGTGTGTTTTTATTGATGAGTTTTGTAAGCCGCTCCGAGCTGCTCTTGAGCAGGAGTGGGCGGGGTAAAAATAGTAAAATAAAATAAAATACTTTGCAGATAAAATCACTTGCACAGAACAGTTCTGCCCTTTCAGAGACAGTGGCAGAGCCAGTGGTTAGAAATGCCCTGTCTGGTCAGTATTTGTGGGATCAATTTGGTGACACCTGCTGAGGCAGGGGATGTGCTTGGATCTGTCAGGGCCACGATGTGTGAACTGGACCATTGCCTGTCCTGGTTGGTTAAGGCCAGCAGGGAGATGGTGGGGCTGTTGCTGGCCAGGGTGATCAATGCCTCCTTGGGGGAGGGGAGGTTACCTGAGTCCCTTAAGGGGATGGTGGTCCGACCCCTTCTCCAGAAACCATCTTTGGACGTTGTCTCCCCAGCAAGCTATTGGTCTGTCTCTAATCTCTCCTTTTTAGGGAAGGTTACTGAATGAGTGGTGGCTCGTCCATTACAGGTGCATCTGGACTGTATCAGTTTTCTAGATCCCTTGCAGTCTGACTTTCGTCCGGGTTATGGCACTGAGACTGAGCTTGTGGTCTTGGTCGATGACCTGCGAGTGGAACTGGATAGGGGCCATTTAACCCTGCTGGTTCTACTTGATCTCTCAGCGCCTTTTGACACAGTGACTCATGAGATGCTGGTAACTTGCCTGCGGGACCTTGCTGGGGTGGATGGAATGGTTTTGGAGTGGTTCCGTTCCTTCCTAGCATGTAGAGCTCAGCGAGTGGTCCTGGGGGATTGTACATCTTCTTCTAGGGATCTCCTGTGTGGGGTCCCGCAGGGATACAAAAATTGGTCACCTACCTCGGTGAATTTGTTTCTCTTCTTTTCCTCCTGTCAGTGCTCCGCATTGGTAGCTCTGCGGATGGCCGATAGGAGGCAGAAGAAGAAATTCTTTTTGCGCATGTGCGGAGCTGCCCTCTCCTCAGTCCGTAACCAAGCCGAGGAACGTCTCCGCTCGCTGTAAAATCTCATGAATACATTAGTGTTTGCACCCTCCCGAGCCTGGGAAACGTTGGGTGCTGTCTGTCCATCAGAACTACTTTATGAGCTGATAACACGTTAATTAACTGAAGAGTCTAACACTGAACTTGAACTAGCGTAAAGGGTCTCCCGAATACCTCCCCCCCATCTGCTAGGCTGTTTGACAGGGAGGGTCGGAGCACTGACAGGAGGAAAAGAAGAGAAACAAATTCACCGAGGTAGGTGACCGATTTTTGTTTCTCCTTCTGTCCCCTGTCAGTGCTCCGCATGGGATGTACCCAAGCCCCAAAACTAAAGGTGGGAGCAAACAGACCTGGGAGACTCCAGAACTGCCTGCAAGACCCTCCTGCCAAACGCCGCCTCAGCGGATCTAAACAAATCTAACTTGTAATGTTTAACAAACGCGTGCAGGGAGGAAGGACCATGTTGCCGCCCTGCAAATCTCCTCATAGGATGCTCTCGCCTTAAAGGCGTAGGAAGTCGCCGCGCCTCTAACCGAGTGCGCCCAAATCTGCAAGGGGGGAATCTTATTCTCGGCCTTATAGGCCTCCACAATACACTGTTTGACCCATTTTGAAATAAGAGCCTTAGAGGCTTTCCTACCGGCGTAGGAAGGTCTGATGTTAATGAATAGGGCGGAGGAAGCCCTGAGCCCCTGGGTTCGCTTCAAATAAATTTTTAGAGCCCTCCTGACATCCAAGGTGTGCCAAATCTTTTTCTTGGGATGTACTGGCTTGGGGCAGAAAGACGGCAGGATAAGCTCCTGGGCCCTATGAAAAAGTGAATTCACCTTAGGGATGAACGCCTCATCTATCCTAAGGATTACTGATTGAGGCTTAAAGATGCAAAAATTAGGGTCCATGGACAATGCCCCCAGCTCCGATATCCTGCGCGCAGAAGTTACCGCCACCAGGAACACTACCTTAATAGTCAACATGTACAGGGAGACATGCTGAAGAGGTTTGAATGGAGCTCTAGTCAGGGCGTCTAGGACTAAGGAAAGGCTCCAGGAAGGGCACCTGTGGATGACTGGCAGGGAGATATTACGGGCGGCCCTGAGAAACTGCCTAATGTGTCTATGCGGGAACACCCTTCTGCAGGAGATAGAATGCAGAACAGATGAGATGGCTGCTGCTTGACAAACCAGGGTATTAGGCCTCAGTCCCTTTTCCAATCCGTCTTGCAAGAATTGAAGAGTAGTTTGGACTGTGGCTTGAGCGGGGTCCAGACCCTTATGACCAGATCAAACTGCGAACGTCTTCCAGGTGGCTGAGTACGACTTCCTGGTTGCTGGTCTTTTGGCCTGCTGAAGAGTCGACAGCACTGCCTCTGAGTATCCCTGGGCCCCTAACGATGCCCGTTCAAGAGCCAAGCTGCCAGATTGAATGATGGGGCGTCGCTGCACCAAAGGGGACCTTGTATCAGTAAATCCGGTCTTAATGGGAGCTGCATTGGCTGTTCCCAGCTCAGGTCCACCACGTCGGAGAACCACGGTCTCCTTGGCCAGTACGGAGCCACTAAAATCACTAGTGCTTGCTCTTTGATGATCTTGGCTATGGTCCTGGATATCAGGGGAAAAGGCAGAAATGCATACAGAAGACCCGGTGGCCACTCGTGGTTGAGGGCGTCCCATGCTTCTGCTGCTGCGTCCGACCCTCTTGTCATGAATCTTTGTACCTGTCTGTTGGTTCTGTTCGCAAACAGGTCCATCACCGGGCGCCCGAAACGTTCCATCAACAACTTGAATACCTCCAGATGTAGCTGCCACTCGTGGGGGTCCAGTATCCGGCGGCTCAACCAGTCGGTCTGTATGTTTTCCGTTCCCCTTATGTGTAAGGTCTTCAAGGATTTCAGGTGGCGTTGAGCCCATGTAAACAACCTCGCTGCTTCGCGTTGGAGTGCTGGCACCCTGGATCCGCCCTGGTGATTGATATAAGCCTTTGCGGATATATTGTCCGTATAAATTAATACGTGTGTCTCGCCTACCAAGTCCTCGAGCTGCTGTAGTGCCAGACATACTGCTCTCAGTTCGAGAACGTTGATGTTCTGCGTTTGGTCTGCTGGTGACCAAAGTCCCTGCACTGAGGTCGTGCCCATCTGTGCTCCCCATCCCGTCAGGCTGGCGTCTGTTGTCACCACTGAGCGGGATGGCTCTACAAGTGGTGTGCCTGCTTTGAAGGTGTTTACGCCTAACCACCAGGACATGGATCTTAAGAAACCTCTTGGTATTTTTACCCAGGGGTTGAGACCTCTCGTGAGCTCTGCTTGCATAGGCCTGAGCAAGTGCTGCAAGGGTCGAAGATGAAAACGTGCCCAGTGGACCTGTCTGGTGCAAGAGACCAACAGACCGAGAAACTGTGCTAGAAACTTCAGTCTGGCTCTGCGGCGATGGTGTAGCTGTTGTATCAATGACCTGACGCGCTGTTGTCTGTGCAGGGGAATGTACGCGGCTCCTGAGATTGTATCGATTAGGACTCCCAGGTGTTCCATCTTGCGTGATGGCGAGAGCTGACTCTTTTTCTCGTTGACAAGGAAACCATGCTCCGCCAGATATAGCATCGCCCTGTTGAGGTCTGCTACAATCTTTTCCTTTAACTGCGCCCGTATCAGTAAATTGTCCAGGTAGGGGTAGATGTGAATCCCCTCCCTTCGGAGATTGGCTATCAGGGGGCCCAGGATCTTGGTAAAGGTCCTCGGCGCCGAGGAAAGGCCGAACGGCAAGGCTCTGAATTGGTAGTGGGCTCCCTGGTATGAGAATCGAAGCCTCTGACAGTGCGACTGCCACATCGGAACATGGAGGTATGCGTCCCAGAGATCCATGGAGACAAGCCAGTCCCCGTTCCTGATGGCTTGACAGATGGTGGAAAATGTCTCCATCTTGAAGCGTTGATAACGCACAAACTTGTTCAATGACTTTAAGTCCAGTACCGCTCTCCACCAGTCGTTCTTCTTGGGGACGAGGAAGAGGATGGAGTAGAGGCCTAGTCCCTTCTGTTCTGAGGGTACCGGTTCTATGGCTCTGATGCAGGTGAGCCTCTGGATCTCGTCCAGCATTGCCAAGTGCCAAGTGCTTCTGGTGGTCTTTTGAAACGGGTGAGGGTATGAAACCGTGTCTCGGAGTGCCCTTTAGTTCTATGGCATACCCTTGAGTGACACAGTCCAAGACCCAGGCATCCGAGATGGACTGAGCCCAGACGGTTGAGAAATACTGTAGCCTTCCCCCCACCTCTAAGCTTGTCGCATAGTCATTCTTTCTCTGCGCTTGAGGAAAGCCTCTGGAGCGCTGCTTGTCTTGCCTGGGTCCCTGACCTCTCTTTCCTCTGCGGGAGTAAAATCGGTTTGTTTGGTCATATCTATTTGGCCCCTGTCGCCTGAACATACCAAACCCTGAGCCATAGCCATATCCCCCTCTGGGTCTGTACCCGGGGGCACGAAAAAAGGTTTTCCTGGCCCCAACCTGCTGAAGGTTTTTCTGTTTCTTTTTGTCATTGGCATCTGCAAGGACAGCATCAAGGCAGACGCCAAACAGTTTGAACCCCTTGTATGGGGCGGCTGACAGTAGATTTTTTGCTGTGGCATCTCCCTGCCACAATCGGAGCCACACTTTGCGTCTGGCGGAGACCGAGGAGGCCACAGCCCTCGTGGACCAAATCATGGAGTCCATGGTCGCGTCTGCCAGAAATGCCGTGGCCAGGTTGATCTGGGCTGCCAGGACCTGTGCCCGTGTATCAGAAATAGTGGGGATCTGAGCCTCTTCGGTCCAAGCCAGAAGGGCTCTCGCTACGTATGAAGAAACTAAACTGACCCTCATGGAGGAGGCCGAGTACTCTAAGCCTCTCCTGATGGATGCTTCGATCCCCGTCGGTGGCATCCTTGGGGAAACAGTCTCCCTCTGTGGGAAAAACTGTTTGTTTGGCGAGAGAGACAGCTGCTGCATCCACTTTGGGGTTCTTTAAAAGTGGATCCTTCTTACGAGAAAGAGAATAAAGCGATGATTGGGTTTTATTCATTCGCTTATTCTTCTCAGGGTGCTTCCACTCCTCCAAAATTAATTTTTCGAAGGCCTTGTCCAAGGGCATACCCATCTCTCTCCCATGCACGGAGGGAAGGTAGTCTCTCTCATCATCCTCCTGCGAGTCAGAGGAGGCTTCTTTTGTGTGTTTTTCTTCAAGTTGGAGCTTTTTAATGACCTGTACCATGAAATCAGATTTGAATGACAAGGGAAAGCATCTCTCCTTGTCCCTTGGGTCCATAACCTCAAGGTAGGTTGGTCAATGTCCTCCCAATCTGGATTGGAGTCGAGATTGGAGTCAGACCCCAGAAATGATGAGGCGTGTTCCCTGGCACGCTTGTGGTGTGATTCTCCCCCACTCTCCTCAGGAGACTGACAAGGGGAACTCAGGCCCTTGCTGTAGGTGCCCACTAGTAGCCGCTTACTCTTTTTGGCCGCCTTGCGTGGGGCTTTTCCCGCCCCAATTACTGAGGGGACCTGAGGAGGAGGAACTCTGGCCCTGTAATGTCCACAAAGATTTCTGAATCCTATCCATAGATAGGGCAAGTGAGACTATATCTGCTGGGGGAGCCCCCTGGTCTGAGGCAGGGGGAGCCTCCTCACTGTTTAAACCCTCCATTGTTCCCTCGGGATGCAGAGGGGAATGGGGGAGGGGCAGTGTAACGGCTGCACCGAAAGGGCGGGCTCGGGCCAAAAACCAACGTGGGGATTCTAATCCCTTTTAGCTGCTTGCTTACTCACGGTTCTCGCCACTGGCTCCCGGGCGGCAGCGCGGTCGCCAGTGGTCTAATCGTTGGGGCTTGCTCCACAAAAAAGCGCCTGAGACGCTGCGTCGTTAATGGTCCCCTGCGGCATTTCCAGGCTCCCGGGCGCCTTGCGCGGCATCCGGACCGGCCTGCCGGTGTCTGAGACAACCCCCTTCCTTTTAAAAAAAAAATAAAAAAATTCCGGCGAGTTGGTGGGGGGGAGGGGGGGAGGAACCGCTCCGCTGCCCTGTCTCTCAGGTTCCCGGGCGCTTTGCGCGGCAACCTGGAGGTCAACGAGGGATCCCTTGTTGAAGAGGGAAAAGAACCCCGCTGGCCCTCGCCCGAAGTCGATCCTGGGCGGACAGTTGATTCAATTTGAGGTGTTTTTTTTCCTTTTCTTTCTCTTGTGTCGGAGAAGCTGCGCTGACCTCCCAACGGCCGAAGGCAGAAGTTAGGACTGAGGAGAGGGCAGCTCCGCACATGCGCAAGAAGAATTTCTTCTTCTGCCTCCTATCGGCCATCCGCAGAGCTACCCATGCGGAGCACTGACAGGGGACAGAAGGAGAACCATTCTGCCCCCCCTCTTGTTCAATGTGTATATGCAGCTGCTGAGGGAGGTTGTGCGTAGATGGGGAGTATGTTGTCATCAATATGCTGACGACACTCAGTTGTACCTCTCCTTTTCATCCGACACAGGCCATGCAGTCTTGGTGCTTTCCCGGTGCTTGGTGGCTGTGGTGGACTGGATGAGGTCTAGCTGATTGAAACTGAATCCCAACAAGACAGAAGTTATGCTCATTGGCAGGTCTGGTGATTTGGGTGAGAGGGGGGCTACCAGTCATTGACGCGGTCTGCCCTGTGTTGGCATCTCAGTTGCAGAGCCTGGGAGTACTCCTGGATCCTCAACTACGCCTGGATTCCTAGGTGTTGGCTGTGACCAAGAGTGCTTTTCGCCAGTTACATCTGGTGAGACGGCTCTGCCCCTATATCTCGGACTCTGACCGTGCCACTGTCATGCATGCTCTTTCGTCAGGAATTTGGTGAAGGGGAGGGTTGAGGGGAGTGAAGGGGAGAGTTGAGGGGTGGTTTTGGGTGGGGTGGGTTTTGTTCTTAGTCTGCACGCTGTTTGTACTTTATGATTTATATCAAACCGTTTATATTTTAATACTGTATTTTTATTGTTCTTATGGTGTAAACTCCCCTGAGCTGCCTGAGGCAGGAGGGGCAAGGTAAAAAACTACAAAATGACTAAAATAAAATAAATTATTTCTGGACTGCCAAATAATTCACAAAAAACATTCAATCCTACAATTTAAAAACAAATTTACAAACACCGAGAGAAAGTAAAACACTGAAGTTTCTGGAGATGAAAAAGCACATTTCTTATGCGATAGAAGAATTATTTTTGTTCAGAAAATGGATGCATCCTTTATAAACAGAGGATGAGTAAACCTAATGACACTTGACATTTCAGCCCACCAAAGCACAACTAATTTGTCAACCTGCTCTTTAACTAATATAATTTTATTTGACGTAAAGTATAATGATAGCTGTAGCCATTTCCCACAATATAACTATAGAAATAGCTTGCTAGGAAAATTCAACGAATCCATGAACATAAAGCAGATTTTTGAGCAGACTGAAAAAGAAATCAAAAGAATCAAAAGTCAGCCAGAGAGAGAGAGAACGACAGTGGTGTCCTTCAAATTTTTCTGGCTGGAAACACAAACGATTGCCTTGTGGCTTTCTTTTCCCCACTTTCAGTGAAACAAAATATGTAACAAA
Organism: Sphenodon punctatus; assembly: GCA_003113815.1. Lineage (NCBI taxonomy): Eukaryota > Metazoa > Chordata > Lepidosauria > Sphenodontia > Sphenodontidae > Sphenodon > Sphenodon punctatus. Next base: position 411,888 of record QEPC01010380.1, on the reverse strand, counting down.
CCACTTGCTGATATGTACTGGATGAAAACTGTTGGATGCATTTAATAGTTCATGTGTAATACACACTTTTATGGAACATCTAATAACTTTTTCCTTATATTAAGACTACTTGCATACTATAATAAACAGTGATAAAGTAAATTTGGCTCCATTTATCAAATAAGGATTAACATCCTCTGATGAAATCAGTAGTAATTTAACATGCACTGAGTTTTTAGCAGCGGATAGGAGACAAGCCTGATTAAAAACTGAACCCAAACAACACCTTCCCTCTTCCAAATTTCAGTGGATATTGAACTGTAAAACCCTTACCTGGTACAGGGCTATTCCTTGAGTTTAAGCTTTGATACTCTGTGTTCTCCTCTGGTTGCCCATCTGCTTCCACTTCTTGTTTCTTTTGAACATCTTTTACATCTTCACTAAGGGTAGATCTTCTGCTCTCCTCTCCTAAATCTCCCTGAACAGCAGGGAGGGCATTAGGAAGTGGAGGAGAAGGAGGAGTTGTAGCGGTAATGGCAGCAGCAACAGGAGGAGGAGGAGGAGGAGGAGTGGGAGGTGGAGTTGGAGAAGGAGATTGAGCTGTGGGAAGAGCAATGGGAGATGGCACACTTTCCACTTCTGCTGGAGGGTCTTCTGTGATCTTCAATTCAACAGTCAATGGTATAACCTCCTGTTCAGCCATTTCTACTATGCTGTCTGCAGCAGTTACTTTTTCGCTAAGTCCATTCATTTCATTTATTAGATTAGTACTACCAGTCACTGGAATATCAATAGATGCTATACTGCTAGGATCCTTGCATATATCAATATCAGCCTCTTCTGTCAGTGAAGGCTCTGATATTTCCGTGCAGGGTGCGGCACTGGATATAGGCATGGATTCCTCTTTTGGGGAAGCAAGTTCACATCTCTCCTCTGAGTCAGCTGTGAATGTAGATTTACTAGAAACAGCAGCAGTGACAACCGCAACAGGAGTAACAGGGGAGGGTGACACAGCAAGAAGAAGCTCTGGTGGTGTTTCCACTGAGGTGGCCTCCATCGTCTGGCCAGCTTGATCTTTCGTCTCTCTACTAGGCTCGAGCCTGAGGGCTGGGGAAGGCGATTTTAATACTGGATCGGGTTTCGGCTTCTCTTCTGAGGAAAAGGAAAAATTAACATCAGCTCAAATTTAGCTAGCTGTAGTCAGGCTTCATTAAACAGACATCCCATTCTGTACCTCTCATACATTATCCCCTCACTGTCCCACATGTTCCTTGAAAGACAAGTAAGAACTGTTTGGTGGCCAATACTGGATCTCAAAAACTCCAGTGTCCTAAAATTCATTCTATTGACTCTTGCTCAGGCCTTGGACAAATGACTTCTGCCTGCTGTGGTATTCACTCTCTGCCTATCACAGCAGTGTGTAGGATTAGTAATTCATTTAGACCTTAAGAAGAAGCAACATATTATATCACTACCAATAAAACACATGGGGTTCTTTTTTCTGTTTCTTAAATGTAGATTTCTTAATCCTGAAAATTCTGACAGCTTCAGGATGTCAGAGAGGAGGATGAATGATTATACTCTATTCCTTTGTTTAAATTCTAGTTGTGAAAATGACCTCTTATTCCAAGGAAATGTAAAATGAAGATGACTGAAGTAGGGCATTCACTAGAGGCAGATTCCTTCTGGAAGTCTGATGGAATAAATAAGCTAAATTATATCATACAATTAATATAACTATATATATTATATTATATATTTATATATAATCATATAAGTATAATTATATAAGCTAATAATATAATTATATAATATATAATATAATATAGATATTATATATATATAATATATAATAATATTATATATAATAAATTATAGAATTCCCGTTGGAAGTTTGCTGTTAAAAATTATCAGGCTGGCTTCGAAAAGCAAGCAGTAGGGTTAATATTAGAATGAAAACAGCATATTACAATGGGAAACTATATATCCAAAACTAAAATCCAGCTGCTGATGGGCTACAACAACTGTACAGACTACACAAAGATTGGATGCTACATGGTAGTCATATGACTAGCAATGGATGTTATGTGCTTTGTATCACAAATGCCATGGGATAAACCTCTCCCCTTTCTTTGAATTTGTTGTTGTTTCACTTAAAAGACAGAGGGTACAGTCACATAATGCACTTACAGCATCTTGGGCAGCCCTACCCCACTCCAGGCAGCCCTACTATGTGATACAGTGCACTGTGTGCCTGGCAGTCACCAGATGTTCACCCTGCCATGTGTCAGGGTGGACAGCTAGCTGCTATGCGCTGCATCCTTGGAAAAAAGCCGGGGATGCAACACATAGCAGCCTTACCGATTGTGTAATAAGGCTGCCCAAGGCACAGTAGCGCACCATCACTCATGTGCCCAGTCCTCATCTGCCCCATGGCGAGTGCAGATAGGATAGTGGAAGGGGGAGGAGGTAGGGCAGGGCCAGGTGCCCGCTAACGTGGCCGGCGCCTCGGCCTGGTCCGGGGCGTGGCAAGACGGCTGACTGCAGCCCGTCTGCAAGAGGGAGGGAAGGGAGAGGAGAATCTGTTCTGCTCCATGCTGGTGACGTGCAACGGAAGTGATTGTCCACCACGAGGTGCGCAGGGATCGAGCTCACCGCAGCTCATGTGGAGGCGCCCTTAAACTAATAACCTTAAATACTGGTTTACCCTCTCTCACCTGTGATCTGATTAGAATGAGAGACAGGATCTCATTCTAGCAAGGGGAGTCCTTCAAGATAAATTTTGAAAGCGCCTATTTGGAAGCAAGCACTAAGTTTAATTAATTGAAAGTTTGTTGCTTTCATTAAAGGATTTTTCTTTGCCAAATAAATACAGAGCAATATATCCCTGGATTAATCTCTTCATTCACATAAAAAACTGGAGATCCCCTTCTTAGAACAAGTTCCAATAAGACCTTAGAGATATTATTCTTTTCCTTTCCCCTCCCATGACTAGGGAAGAGAAGGGAAAAGGAGGAAGGCATGTTAGAGAACACTGGGGATAGAAGAGAAACTAGTAAAGGGAGGTCTGCGTTTCAGATAAAAGAATGAAAAGAGAGAAGGGAATACAATGGAGAAGTAACTGGGATGAAAAAGAAATGGGTTGAAAGTGCCCGAAAGACACACACTTCCTCATTTCAGCAATATTAAAAGGGGGAGTAGGCTACCAGATCTCCCCAGCAAGGTTGCAGTGAATGGCTACTGAAGGTAGGCCTGGTAATGCTACTAATGGCTGCTGAGAACTCGGCCACCCACTTATATTTTAGGACACATATTCACCCCAAATACTCATATTTCAATATTTGTGCCTAATCTATATAGTCTGTGGTGTCTATTATTTCAGTGCCAAAATAGAAGCATTATCTGAGAAAACACGGAGAAGAAGTTTGCAAGGTATGAGTAAGGGGCTGCAGGGTATGGAGGGAGGGTATGCCGAGACAATGCATGGTTGTGTGGGCAACTCAGTAGTAGGGGAAAGAAAAGAAGGGTAACTGATCTGGCTTCTAAATACAACCACTATCCCTGAATGGGTAGCCTCACTTGTGTGGTCTTCCTCCTGAGTACGATCCTTCAGTGTTCAAGGGTGAGGGATGGATCTGGGATTGAGACTTAGAAAATGGAAAGGGGTCAAATAAAAAAAACACCAAAACAACAAAGCAAACAGTTGCAGGCCAGATTTGGCACAGAGGTGGAGTGTTTCCTACCTGTGACTTAAGTGATCATTCACACAGCCTGTTTACAGTGGGGGAGGAAAGACAGAGCACAGTTCATATTGCTTTCTCCTGTTGTGAGTGGGTTGTATGGAGGGGTTTTGTGGCACTAAGAAACTTCTGCAAATCAACTCTGACAGCAGAGGGTATTTTCAAGTTTAAATTTGTAATCTTATCATTGCACTAACATTTTTTCATTTTAAAATTGTTCCATTTTGTGACTACGACACTCATTTAAACTCAAGTTTTACTTTTGACTTTTTTTGCCTTAGTAACTAAGTCTTAATTTTTTTTGTTTCACTGCTCTCTATAATGCTTTATTAAATATGCTCCTTGTAGTGCTAATTAGATACAAGTATGTGAAAGTTTATGAAAACACATGTAACATGCATGTATCATGGTTTTCATGTGGATGAACAATATATTTGTAACCTTTGAAACCATTATGTAAAACACGAAAAGTTTGGTTTTATTGGAGTTGTCTAAAAGCGTTGAGTCCAGTGAGGGGAAAATTTGTGTGTAGGGACAATATAAATAAAAGTTAAGTTTGGAAAGTAGAAATTAAAACGTGAGTATAAAACAAGTTGGGAAAGTTTGGGGACAAGCAGGGAAAACAACTGCAGTGTAGATGAACCGTTACTGGAAGGGACTTGAGTTTCGCAGTAGCTTCTAGAGACTGAGGGAATGGCTCAGAAACAGCAGAGAGAACCTTCTGGAAGTCATCTAGAAAGTATTTTAAAGACAAAGAGAAGCCAAAGGAAACACACCCATTTGACCAGACCCAGCTGAGACGTGGTGTGAGAAGCACTGAAGGAGATCAAGAAGAAGATGGCCAAGCTACAGACAACTAGCTGTGTATCATTGACTTTTGAGTAGAGTAAGATATTAGGAAATTTTCTAGTGAATATAGTATTGTGTTCACTCCATTCTTTTCCTCCTTGACCTCTCTGCTGCCTTCGATACTGTTAACCACTCACTCTTGCTGGACTCACTTCACTCCCTTGGCTCCGTCCTCGACTGGTTCTCCTCCTACCTCTCTGACCGCTCCTTCAATGTGTCTCTTGCCAACTCCGCCTCCTCCTCCCTTTCCCTCTCAGTTGGGTGTTCCCCAAGGCTCTGTCCTTGGCCCTCTCCACTTCTCTATCTATACCCTGTCCCTAGGCAAACTCATTGCCTCCCATGGCTTCTAATATCACCTCTACGCTGATGACACTCAACTCTCTCTCTCTCCTTCCTCTCTCTCTCCATCAGTTCAAGCTCGCCTCATCAGCTGTCCCTCTGACATCTCTACCTGGATGTCTCAACGTCAACTCAAACTCAACATGGCTAAAACTGAACTCCTTATCTTCCCCCCTCATCCTTCCTCTCCCTCCTCCCTGTCGATCCTTATTGATGGGGTCACCATCCTTCTCGTCCCCCAAGCCTGTAGCTTAGGCTTCATCTTTGACTCACCCCTTTGTTTTTATTATTATTATAAGCATTTATATAGCGCCAGTGATGTACTTGGCGCTTACAAAGAATAAGATAGACATGGTCCCTGCTCGAGAGCTTACAATCTAAAGACAGGGGGAGGGGAGACAGGGAAGGGGAAAACAGAGGGAGAGACAAGGGATGCGACATTCATGAGGATGTGAGAGCTCATGTACACGTTCTTGACTTGGTTACAGTAAATTGGGAGTTTGTGGATAACAGGTGCTTAGCAGGAGTTCGGAAGGGCAGAGCGGAAGAGGTGGGTTTTGAGGAGGGACTTGAAGGCGTGGAGGGTGGGGGCAAGGCGGACGAGGGCAGGGAGGGAGTTCCAGGCATGCGGGGCAGTGAGGGAGAAGGGATGAAGGCGGTTGGGGGAGCAGGGGAGGCGTGGGAGGGTGTTCCAGGCATGGGGGGCAGCTAGGGAGAAGGGAAGAAGTCGGTTAGGGGAGCAGGGGAGGCATGGGAGGGCGAGAGGGGGGACAGAGAAGGAGTGGAGTTCACAGACTGGAGCACGGAGGGAAATTAGCACAGAGAGGTAGGGGGGAGCAAGGTTGCGAAGAGCTTTATAGGTGAAGACTAGGAGCTTGTACAGGATTCTTTCAGGAAGGGGGAGCCAGTGAAGAGAGGAGAGGAGAGTCCCTCCTCAAAACCCACCTCTTCCGGCTTGCCCCCTCCCTTTATACCTTCAGATCCCTCAAGACCCACCTCTTCCACTCTGCCCTCCCCAACTCCTTACTCCCCTCTCCTAACTCCTGCTGATACCTATCATCCAGCACAATCTGTTACCTGAGGTCTGTACTCATATCCTCACCACATGGACCAGCCAGCCATCATTCTCAAAGTAACCAAGCCAAGCACGTGCACCTGAGACCTCGCATCTTCGTGAATGTTACATTCCTTGTCTCACCCCTCTGTTCTCCTTCCTTTGTCTCTTCCCCCCCTCCCCCCGGCCATCTCTCAGATTGTAAGCCCTAGGGCAGGGACTGTGTCTATTCCATTACTTTGTAAAGTGCCAGGTACATTGCTGGCGCTATATAAATGCTTTTAAATAATAATAATAATAATAATAATAATAAATAATTAATAAATCATCGTGTTACTTTTAAATTCTTTTATTAGACCTGCACTCTTAAATCAATTTTGTCTTGTAATTAATCTGAATTTATAAATACACATTTTTTTTAACCAAGCAGTGGTGTGCTTGTATGATACTGACACTGGATAACACAAATGAGGGGACATCCCAGGTTAGATATTTGGGTGGATTTCTGAGACTTGGAACCTTCAGAGATAGTTACCACTTTACAGACAGACAGTTCTGGAGAGAGTTGTGGCCAGTGGAGACTATGGCCATTTGTAAACAGACCGTGGTCGGTGGGGGGATGGGTGTGCGGCTGCGGTCGGTGGGCGTGCGCCCATTCCCACAGGTGCACATACACCCTCAGCCTCCACCCATTTCCACACAGCGAAACCGTGTGAAGATGGGTGGGGACGTCTCGTGTAAAAAGGGTCTATAAGTGGGGAAACTGAATCGTGGTCGTTCAGGAGGTGCCAGTGGGATAGAGAAAGGAAACCAAACCTCATCACAAGGTAAAAGTAATATTTTTACCTTTGGCTGTAATTTGGGACTGCATGGTTAATTTACTTAACTTTCTAGTTACTGTGTAATTACTTTCATTGCTGATTTTGAAAAGGAATAGACAATTCTTTCAAGAAGTGAGAGTGTTTCCTCCACAATGGTTTGTGCATCATAGTTTCATGAGACAAGCATGGAGCTCAAATTCTGGAGGAGTCACAAGTGGAACTGAGTTCAATGACTGCATCATAGTCACCACTTGCCATCACAAAACACATGCCATCACACAGTTTAGCACATGATGCATGGAGAAGGCCCAGGACTGAGCTAGGAAGCATGATGACCAGGATCAGGGACAGTGGCAAAGAGATTAATGTGCCAAGAACTGGGATAGCAACCATGTTGGAGGTCAAAGTTAAGGGGCAGTGGCAAGTGGTTGTGTCATATAAGGACATGTAAATTTTACACTCAAAGCTGCAGCACTCCAAATATATATGTATGGAATATACGTAATCTGAATTTTAAAAACGTATGTCTAAGACTTGTTTGTCAAATCCAATATTTTCAGTTAATTTTAAACCTTAGTCCAAAGGACCCATTTCTTCCTTCGTGGCAATGATCAAGGTGGTACTTGGATGTGTTACATTTCTGGGGTACTGTAAATTACTTTCTTCTGCCTCCCTAGCTCAAACTTTCATTCTTTGGGGTTTGGATTTTCTTTTCCTAACAGTTACATTTTTAAATTTCCAAGTGTTATAAGAAATGTATAAAGAAAAAAATAGTTTTTTACTTTTCAAACATATACTACTGTAGGCAGAAGCCTACAGTGAATGAATTTTAGAGAGAGCTGAAATGCCAGGCCTATAGAATAGCACCCAGGAGTCAACACTGCAGCAGCCTTTACATTATAAGCCTCAGGTAAGGATTTATAACAGGGTATCAAAATTCACTGTGGGAAAAAAAAGACTAGTATGCAGTGTCTTAAGGCCAGAAAAATCAGAATGGAAAAAAAGATTTTATAAGTTGCATTCAAATATTTTAAAATATGAGAACAAAAGGAAGAATGAAGTTTAGTCACTGGAGCACATTATTTTCACATGTATAATTTGAAAATGGCCCTATGTAGAAAGTGAAATTTGGCAAGCCATTTATTGAACAATATGGATTAACCACAGCAATAATTTTGTAATTACCATCTTCTACAGATTGACTGAGGATGCTGGAAGGACAGGGCAAACAAGCAGCTCTAAAGGAGCCATTTGATGTGTTAGGTAAGTGACAGCTTTAAGGCTAAAAACAAATTCAAGGGATGTAATTGAAAGGTGCCTTCTTTCTGCACAAGTGATAGTTTTGCTAATAATAACCTTCTGGTTTTTGTAAAAAGGAATGTTTGGTGTAGAGGATGTTCAAACTACTGGCTACTTTGAAACAATGTTTTGGAAGAATCTATTTTATACAGGATGTTTTTGTTCAATTCAGCTTTGCCAAATTTCAATAAATCTATTAATGAATGCACCAGCTTTGTTAATAGCTTAAAAAATAAAAAGTAGAAGACAGAATTTTTGGTGATGGCCAAAATACTTGTCCTTAGGCTTGCAAAAAGTTGGACTAATGAGAGGAGAGAAATACTAAGTACTGGGGAGAAAATATCCATTAACAAACCTTGCTTCAGGTCGCTAGTTGCAGTGACAAGGGTGCTGGCAGCAAGATGAGTGTTCTCCACAGTCCCATAAACCAAAGGGCTGTGCTCGGGGACCTGGCTGGACAGCTGCTGAGATTTGAAGTACAAAAAAGGGTGATAATGAGCGTGCGAACATAAAAACTAGCACATGGAACACAAGCAAGCAAGTGGGGGGAAAGCAAGAGTAGGGTGGAAGATAAAACAAAAGCAAAAAGCAGGGGGAAAATATACACAGACCAGAATAAATTCAAAAAGTACATGGGAAGGGCAGGAAGGAGAAAAGCAACAGGAAAGGGGGNAGCAGGGGGAAAATATACACAGACCAGAATAAATTCAAAAAGTACATGGGAAGGGCAGGAAGGAGAAAAGCAACAGGAAAGGGGGGGGGGGGGAAGAGACAATTACTATTTACAAAAGCAAGAAAAGACAGCACAGCAGTCATTAATACACTTGTATTCTCCTAATTTCCTTGCAAGACCATCAGGAACACACTAAAAACAAAACAAACAACACCTAAATCTATATATCTAGGGGCTAAGCTTGAGTTTCCCACCATTAAAAAATCAACCCATCTACCATTCCATTAGAAAACAGCAAATCTGGATCTTGCAGACAAAACGATTTGAAGGGAATATTACAAAACCTTGCCACTACAAGCTGGCTATGTTGATGGACTAGCACAGAACATATGCTAATATTTCCAACCGTATTTTAGAGATATAAGCAAGGTTGAGCATACAGTTCTGCTTGTGTAAAATTTAATGCCTTTTGCAAAAGAAGCACATAAAAGCTTTAAGGAAGACAAAAATAATTTCAAATCAAAGCACTCTGCACCTCCCTAATGTCACATCCCTCACCTCTTCCCCCATCCATAAATAGGCACATGAACAAGATATGGGACTACACTGAGAGGGTACAACTCGAAAAAATGTTACAGGCAAGTAACTAACTTGTATCTCTTCTTCATTATCCTCAGTGTAGTTCAACTATAGGTAGAATAGAAAGCAAGATGAGGGGGCAGGTTACAGCAAGTTAACTATGTAATTCATTAGACTCATGAGAACAGAGAATTCAAGATATATCTACCAAAACTTGCCTCTGCCTGAGCAGTGAGGTCCAAAGCATAAAATTTAATAGAAGTAGAGGAAGAGCTCCAAGTAGCACCTTTATGCAAGTGCATATGCAAGGAGCAGAACACTGATGTCTTCAATGTCCATTCGTAAGACACTGAGCTGGTCTGACAGTCCATCTGCCTCGCTGTTTTCGTGACCTGAGATTTGGACTGCCTGAGGAGATATCCTCGAGGAGGCACCATTCCCATAAATTGCATGTATCCTGTAGGGGGAAGTGGAACCTGGTTCCACCCTACCTGTTTATATAACTGCCACCATATTGTCTAAACATAGTAGGATATAGACAGACCTCTGATCTGCAGCTCGAAAGCCTTTATTGTGATCTGACCAGACCTAAGCTCCAACACATTTACGTGTAGTAACCACTCTTCCCTTGTTCAAAATCTGTTGGATTGACAGGTAAGACATTTGAGCCACTCATCCCTGTAGGAACACATCTGAGGTAATAGTTTGGGGTGGGAGATTTATTTGAAAGCCATCTCCTTGCAGATGTTTCCAATGCTGCTCCACTGGGTGAGGGTGTGAATGACTTGCAGCAGCAGCCAATGGGAACCCGGGGTCTTCTAGCCTAGTTTTTACCCAGGGAGCTAGCCATCTCTGAAGGGGCCACAGCCTCAGCCTTGTTAGGGGCATGATGAAAGTGGTGGATGCCATTAGTCCCTCAATCTAGAAAAAAGAATATAAGATTGACAGGGGTTGCTAAAAATCAAGGACACTACCTCCCGTATAGCCTGGAAACATTGAAGTGGCATGAATGCCTTAGCTTGAGTCAAGTAAGGCTCCAATAGATTCAATGGAGTCAGCTGGGGTTAAGACTGACTTGTTCCAATTAATGAGAATACCTAATTTAGCCAGAAAAGTTAGTACCATCTGGCTATGCGGGGTGTCTGGGGACCTAGCTGTAAACAGCCAGTCATCAAGGTAGGGGTACACATGTAAAGCCCATTTTCTCAAGTAAGCAGTCACTGGGGTTGAACATTTTTTAAACACTCTAGGGGAAGTGGAAAGACCAAAAGGAAGGACACTGTAGCAGGGCAGAGTCCCTGTGGGCCAAGGGCACTTTAAGAACAGCTAGCACGGACTGCTTGCTGGTGCTAGTGAAGCTGCAGGTACTGTACTGGAGGTAGGACAGCACCTAATTAGAAGGCAGCTGAGTTAGGGCGTGGCAGTAGCTAGCCAAAGAAAGAATAGCTCGAGCCTAGTGCATAACTGGGAAGATAGGAGAAGAAGCAGGACTGCTGCAGAAACCCTGCTGAGAGAGTGGTAAGCCCAGAGTGCATTGCACAGGCTATGGGGTTCTGCTGGGGTGCAGAGTGGGTGTCTGACCCAGAGAACCCAGACAACTGAATAGAGACTCTGGGAATGACTGTGAGTGAGACATTGTACACGAGATTTGATGTGATTTGATGATAAATAAAGATACTTAGAGCTAATCCCCAGAGTGAGGAGTGTGACTGCAGGTTCCAATCCTGCAAGAACTTGTGCCAGGAAGACGTCACCCTATTACACATTGGGATGCTGTCATGGGTCTATATCCCCAGTTGTGACAAGTCCGTTTTGACTGGCCCTAGGAGAACAGAGGGCAGGAGAGAAGAGGGATAATTAAGCCCTGAGAAGTTGGAGCCAGCACGGGTTGAGGGTGCTCCCTGGTGCTGGGCTCGGCTGTTAAAAAGTGGAGCCAGCACAAGCTGAAGGTGCTCCCTGGTGCAATGGACTAGAGACTGTAAATAAGAGCCTGATTGCGAGGCATGGGTCAGCTACAGGGGGAAGGAGGAGGCCGGGAATCCCCACCCGGCGGGACAGGTGCCTGCCAGGTTGGATGGAGGAAGAAAGAGGGTGTTAAGTGAATGCCTCTCCCTGGCTGGGAACATGTAAACAACCCCTAGCCAGTTAAGCTAGGTGCCTGTGGATGGTAGCAGAAGTGCGCACAAGAGGAATCCAAGTGTCAACGTGAGGTAGACTAGAGGATAAGTGAGAGCGTACCCAGTGGGTCCAGAGCGCCAAGAGACATGGAGTTAGGGCACCTCTCCCTGCCTAGGTCTGGGTTAAAAACTCTTAGCCAGGGCCCCGAGTCTTCTGCGCTTCTGCGATTTGCGGAATTTTCGCAGAATCCTGCCCTAGGCAGGATTATCGCAGAAACTGGGAAAATCCCCGCGGAATTTCCCTTCCTTTGCGGTAAGTCAATCCAGGACCTGCTTTATTCAGGTCACAAGCCAATCAGGGGCTTGCGCAGCCTTTATAAAGCAGGTCACATCAGCACATGTCACTTATGGTCTGGAATTCACTTGAGACCGCCGCTGCCGCCGAGGGATCCAACTCCAACTGAAGGACTCCAGCCCAACCTCCAGCTGCCGCTTCTCCAGTCGCTCGAGGGATCGACGCCGCTCCAGCATAAGGTAAGTAGGTGGTTGGGGGTGTGTTCTCCTGGGGGGGGCCGCTGCGTGCTCTGCATTTTACAGTTTGGGGGGGAGGGGGTCCCGCTGCACGCTCTGCATTTTACAGTTTGTAGGGGGGGTCCCGCTGCGTGCTCTGCATTTTACAGTTTGGGGGGGAGGGGGTCCCGCTGCACGCTCTGCATTTTACAGTTTGGGGGGGTGTCCTGCTGCGTGCTCTGCATTGTACAGTTGGGGGGGAGGGGGTCCCGCTGCGTGCTCTGCATTTTACATTTTGGGGGGGAGGGGGTCCCGCTGTGCGCTCTGCATTTTACAGTTTGTGTGTGTAATGTGTGTGTAACATGGCAAAAACACACTTTGCCATGTGTTTTTGTGGGTGGGTTTCCTGCTTTGCCATGTGGTTTTTCTGGGTGGGTTTCCTGCTTTGCCATGTGAGTCGCAGAATTTTGCCATATGGGTCGCAGAATTTTGCCATATGGGTCGCAGAATTTTGGAAAATATTTTGCAGAAGAATCGGGGCCCTGCCCTTAGCCAGTGGGCTAGGTGCCTGCAGAGAAACAGGAGGGCCAGGTGCTCGCATAAAGGGTGAAAGCGCCAGTTAAAAAGTATTAGCGTATGCCCAATGGGGTCCAGAGCATTAGGAACATCCTCAGTAAGAAAGACCAGAGGTATGGGCCAGGTAGAAGGGGTGGGGGAAACTAGAGAGTTCTTAGGGCTGGAGAGATTGCCATCCTGTTGGAACAGGTCATGATTAGGAGAACTAGATAATACCTGGGGTAGAGTGAAAGTGAAGGTTCAAAGGAGCTGTGGTCTGAGACTAGAGGACATGACCCGAACTGGATCTACAGGACACTGGGTTAGAATCTTAGGGGAGACACAGTGGAGGCAGATGAGGGGTGAAGCAGCTGAGGTACCTGGAAGTGAAGGCTGTGAGGAACCTAGCAAGACAGAATGCAGACAGAGAGTAGCTCTGGACACCCGGGTGAAGAAGGGAAGGGACCTTGAACTTTGGACTGAGCTAAAGTCCTGGGGAGCAAGACCACCACCCTAGGGGAAGAAGTGACCTCCCTGGTAGGAGAGCTTGGAGATGGGCTACTCCTGAGTAGTCCCGACTGGTTTAAGAGGGAGGTGTGTGGCAGAACAAAAGGGGAGACAAGATGGAACCCTGTGGGAGCCCACAGGGGAGGTCATGAGGGGACGACGAGCAATCGCCCATCACCGCCCAGTGAGATCATCGACCAAGGCCACAAACACAGTCTTCATGCCATACCCAGGATGAAAGTCTGACTGAAATGGGTCCAGGAGTCCAAAAGTGTCAAGATGAGTCTCAACCTGGTGGGCAACCCCATTCAATAACCTTCACTAAAAAGGCAAGGTTAAAGACAGAGTGATAGCTAGTCAGGGATCAGCATCTAGAGATGGCTTCTTAAGCAAAGGTTGGACAACTGATTTTTTAAGAATGTCCAGCATCCTATCCCCTCCCCCGCAGAGAACCCCATTGACAATCTCAACCAGCAATGGCCCCAACATCTCCCAGTTAGCTTTCACCAGCCAGGATGGGGAAAGAACTAATTTACAACTGGTTGCCTGCATTACCCCAAACAAATTCTCCGCATCGGTGGAAAATACCAATTGAAATTGATCCAAATAAACAGGACAAGACTGAGCTTCCATAACCCCAAACTCTGACTCTGCATTTAAAAGTCGTGGTGAATACAAGTGATTTTGTCTGTAATTAATAGTAATTAATAAAAATATCACAGCAGGCTGTAGAAAATTCTAATTCCTGGTGGAGACAAGCTGACTTGACCAGACTTCTCACCACCCTATAACTGTCTCTAACTATGGAAAAGTGCCACTGGTCTATAGTAATGCTTTCCCAGACCTCAGTGAAGTGAAAAGCGGATTTTGGAAAGGGAAAATCTGTGGTGACTTGGGAGAGACACTTTTGCTAAAAACACTTCTTAGGTGGTGGTGGACTAGGGGAAGAAGCAGATAAGTGCTGGCCACAACCCCTGAAGCCTTGACCTTGGGCAGGTCTAAGAAAACACCGTTGAGTTGACGGAATTCTAGGGGAGGTAGGGGGTGGTAGGAATGTTTGAACCTGGTACTGCAAAGGGCCCTGAAGGTACTGGAAATGGTGAAACCTCCCACCTGAATGTGAGGACACATGGCCAGTGCCAAGGTCTTAAGTTCCATGGATTTAGCTGTGCTCCTGTCCATCTTTAACTCTTTGAGCTCCTGGTTAGTGGAAGCTATAAACAATCCCTCCCTATGGAAAGGGAGGTTCTCAACTGCATATTGAGCCTCAAGGGACAGCCCTGATGACCTAAGCAAAAAACGTTTGCAAGTGGCTATGGCTGTTGCCATCCCACATGCTCCTGTGATAGCTATATTGAGATACTCTTGTAAAATGTCAGGACACTTCCAGGCCATCATTCAAGATGGAGGCAACCCGTTCCCTAGCACCCTCCAGGAAGTCAGACATAAATTTATTTATTAAAAAAATTATACCCTGCCTCTCCTGCCTCAGGCAGCCCGGGGGCAGCTAACACAATCATTCAATAAAAATAAAAATATTTTAAAAATTATATAGAAAAAACAATAAAAATGAGGAGAAAAGAAAACCCATACCTCCCCCCCCCCCAAAAAAAATCCACCCTTCTCCCTTGCCAAACACCTGATGGAACAACCAGGTCTTACAATTCCTTCGAAACTGAGAGAGAGTATCCCACGAAGTGAAATTAAATTGTGCTATAAGGGCCAGATAATTCCCTGCTCTTATACAGGGCATCTATGCTCTTTCCCTCGTCAGGTGGTTGCTCGGGGGATTAATTCCCCCCCCCCCCGACCTTTCTGCCATAGCAATGGTTCTAAAGTGAATTAGATGCAGGATGAGAGAGCAGGAAATCATGACAGTTAAATGTATCAGGATACATTTTAAGGACCCATGAGTCCATGAGGAAATCGTGGCAGAAGTATACCAATGGCTCAAAAACACCCTTCGCCAAGAGCAAAGCAATACATTCCATGTGTCCCGTATGCAGAGCATCAAATAACTGATATGATTAATTAGCATCCTGACAGTCTAAAGGCACCCCCCTCAGATGCCGCCATACGGGCCTACCAGATCTTGGGAAGCTTTAAGGTCTAGGCAAGGAGGGCCCATATCAGGTTCCACCTCCTCAGGCAATGGCTATGGGGAGGTCCAAGTTCTGCTCTAGGAATGCATCCAGTCTGTCCAGGGGAGAGATGTCCCATTTATCAGCAGGAAGACATATGAAAGGATGACATGACCTTTGGTTTGAACGAGGGGGATAGGTGAAGTGTTACCTTGTTCTTATGGAAGATCAGAAAGGAAGGTAGGATGGATAGAGCTGCCAGCTGTCCTACTCTTCGTGCCAATGTGAGAGCTACTAACATGGAAGTTTTTAAAGATAACATTTCATTTCATTTTTTATTTGTATCCCGCACTCTCCCACTAAAGTGGCTCAAGGCGGCTAACAAAAAATGAAGCAATTACAAAAGAACATAGAAATTTCACAAGGACGAGCACAATCCGCATAGGCCCAAAAATACAATCCAACAAGACCCCAGTAATTCAACATATGACAATCTAATAAAGATCCTCAATTACCTACCCTACTCAACATTATGATTTTCCATCCCCACCCTGCTGCCACCAGGCTCCACTCACCCCCCTCCTGCTCTCACCAGGAGGAGAGGTCCCTTTCATATATCCTATCTCACAACATAACTCATCTCTATTATTGGAGAGAACAGGTGGTTAAGGGCTTGAATGGTGATGACATCAGTTTTGTGAGCACCCGGTTTAAGTCACATCGGCGGGGGAGATTGATTCTTTACAGCCAGTGAAATATTGAAGACACTTTTTAAAAATCGTTTCAGAACCTGGTGTGAAAAGAGTGGATGTCCCGAGACTGGCAGATGGTAAGCTGAAATGGAGGCCAGATGAACTTTCAAGGAGGATGCGCTCAAACCCTGATATTTTATAAGTTGTCAGTCAACAAACAGGTACTCAAAGAGGAAACAGGTGGATATGAACAGTGAAAAAATCCTCCACAGTACTGAAAATGAGGCACCTCAACACACTAATTCTAATAGATCCAAGACTGCAAAGAAATTGTTTAGAGCCCTCAAGTCCAGAATGGGCCAAAATTTTTCACCCTTTTTAGGTACGAGGAAGTACCTGGAGTAAAAAAACCCTACATCTGAATATCAAAAGGGACCTCCTCAATAGCTCCTTTACCTAGGAGAGACTCAATTTCTTGTTGTAGTATAGCCTTGTGAGAGGGGTCCCTAAAGAGGGATAGCATAGGGGTTTGTGGGGTGGGATGTAGGGATACTGAATGGCATAGCCCTTTTGTAGGATTTCCAGCATCCACTTATAATTGGTGATGATGGACTAGATGGTAGAGAGTGGTGGGATAGTTTGGATGAGAACGGGCAGGTCAATTGTGGAATGTGGCTCTAAACTCTGGACACTGCTATTAAAAATGAGATCTTTGTTTGGAGTTTGATGACAAAATATTCGAAGATTGGCATGGATGCTGTTTGGGTTTATACTGACACATGTGCTGGTTTTGAGGCAAAGACGATGGTAAATATTTTCTGGATTGCTGGACATATGCGGGGGAGTACCTAGCTATCTTGTATGAAGAAGCTGAAGAATACCACTTCTTTGTTTTGTAGTTACTCCCAGGGCATAAGCTGTCTGGCTGGTATCTTTCACCTTTGTCAAGACATCATCCATATTTGCAGCAAAGAGGCCCTGTTCATCGAATGGTAGGTTCTCGATTTTTGTCTAGTTTGAAAGGGCAAAGCTGTTGATCTAAGCCACGCACGGTGTCTTGTGACCACCCCATTAGCTATTGCTCTGGCTGCCGAGTCAGCAATATGAATGCTAGTGGTCAACTGCGATTGGGCCTTCAAATCTGAACACTTCTGCCCTCTTTTTATGTTCCGGGGGGGGAGTGTTGAATCACTTGCCCCAAGGTAGTCCAGAGACAGTGCTGGAAGGTGGACATAGCAGAGGTGTAGTTGGACACCCTCAGAATCAAAGCTGCGGAAGAGAATGTTTACCACCCTAGAATGTTCAATTTCCACCCCATCCTTGTCAAATGGGGAGGTATCTGTGGCCTTATATTGGTACAGCTCTGAAGAACTTTGAATCACTATGGAGTTTGGTGGAGGGTGTTTCAAGAACATGGTGTGGATATCCGGTGGCACTGGAAAAAAGGCACTAAGATGAGAGTCTATAGGAGCTGTGTGAGATGGCGTTTTCCAGTGCGTTCTAGAGTTTTCCATAAGCTTCTTAGACAATGGTATGGTGACTTTAGATGGGGCATCTTTTTGGATTATTCTGTAAATAGGATCTTCTTCCATTGATACTGTAGTGAGATCCAATGCTTTAGCCATTTTAGTGAGCAGAGTTTGGAATTTCCTGTGATCCTCTGATTGGACAACTTTTGAGGAATCAGTAATTGAGTCCGATGGGGAAGAGGTGGTATCATCACAATCGGGAACGAGGTGTTTGATGAAGTATCTTTGTTGCAGGTATCAGAATTATCCTTCATAAGATCAGGCTGGCAGTCACAGTCTGTATCCTCCCTCCTTGTTTGAAGGGATTGCAGGAGGGTAGATGTCTGGATTGGGTGTGGAAGAGACCGGTACCATTGTGCATTGTAGCATAGGGTGCCGAGTGTGAAAATAAATGTGTTGGTGTCGAAGATAAGGCAGGCAGATTAGGGAGAGATGGAGTCTGAGGTCTAGGTGTTTCCTCTGGTATGGGAATGTTAGAGGGAGTTATCCCTGATTGGGTTACCTAGATGATACTGGCAGGTTATGCTGTTGTAGAATTGCCTTTAGAGTATGCGCTTTTTGAGCCAGAGGTGTATCAGACTGTGTTTGCAGAAGGGTGTCCTGTTGACATTATCAGTGTTGGGAGAGAAACTGGGAAGGTATTTGCCCAATGAAGCAGATAGAGACATGGTTGAAAGCCTTGGTGTTTGCCTCATAAAGTGATGTGGATCATACTTGTGGTAGTATGCAGGGTCCCATGGGTATGGTTGGTACCACGGAGAAGGCCAGTATGGATGTTGCGACGACTGCTGATAGCCTTGCCCATAAGCCAGACAGGCGTAGCCTAAGTGATGATGGAAAGGAAACTGAGGTTGCAGTAGCAGCAATGGGTGGGTAGCTCTATGTCTCCAAGTTGGGGGTGGAGCTGTTGGCCATGAGAAGTGAGATCATGGCTGGAGAAGTTCATCATTGTCTAGGCAGGATGAACCTAGAGAAAACTGAGGGGAGTGGTGACAACTGCTCTTTGGTGTCCCGGATGATGTTGCAGGTATGGCTCTCGGGAGTGCCTGACAACCTCGAAGAGCGAGGATGTTCCATACCAGGTAGTGAGGATGGCAGGGTAGTTTGGTATGCCTTTTTCTTAGGGTGTCTGGCAGCAGTGTCAGTCTTATCCTGATTTCGCTTGACTTTTCTGCTGAGAAGAGTGTTTAAGTTTCATCTTTCTTTAAGGCAGGTGAAGAGATTACAGGCTTGGCTTTTAAAATTTATTTTATTTCTTCATTTATTTTGCATTTCTTAGCCGCCCCCTCATGCCCATGGCATCCTGGGGCGGCTTACAACAAAAATAAGAACAATTTAAAACAGTAATACAGAATTCGAGTCTAAAATCACCTAACCACCACCCCCCCACAAACTTTTATCCCACCCTCCCTTCCCCACCTCCGAAGGCCTGAGAGAACAGTCACGTCTTACAGGCTCGGCGGAAGGCCAATAGACTTGAGGCCAGACGGGCCTTCTCTGGGAGGGAGTTCCACAATTGCGGCCCAGCCACCGAGAACACCTTCTCCATTGTCCCCCGCTTTATATGGGGGACCTACGGGAAGGCGCCCCCGGCGGTCCAAAGAGGCTGCTCCGGGGCGCGGAAGGCGAGGCGGTCCCTGAGGTATGAAGGGCCGAGACCGTGTAGGGCTTTAGAGGACAAAACCAGCACCTTGAATCTGGCTCGGTACGCTATAGGCAGCCAGTGCAGCAGGAGCACGGGCGTGATGTGCTTCCGTCGGTTCGTCCCTATCAGGAGATGAGCCGCCGCGTTCTGCACCAGCTGCAGCCTCCGAACCAGCGTCAAAGGGAGCCCCACATAAAGCGTGTTGCAGTAGTCCAGCCTCAAAGTGATGAAGGCATGGATGAGGGTGGCCAGGTCGGGTCTGGAAATATACGGACGCAGCCTCCGCACCAGATACAGTGGCGGAAGGCAGCCTTCACTACCATCTCCACCTGCTGATCTAGGCGGAGACTCGAGTCAAATAGAACTCCCAGACTCCGAACCTGCTGGGCTATGGGAGGGCGTATCCCCTCTACAAGGGGGGCCGACACCTCCCTCGCCCTACCCACCACCATCACCTCCGTCTTATCAGGGTTGAGATTCAGTTTGCTCTGCCATAACCAATCTGCCACGGCCTCCAAACATTGGGACAGAACTGAGACGGCAGGACCTGGGTCAGCTGAAAAGGAGAGGTAAAGCTGGGTGTCATCAGCACATTGGTGGCAACGCACACCAAACCCTCTCACGATCTCCCCCAGGGGCTGCATATATATATTAAATAATAATGGAGACAGAATTGAAAGTTGTGGAACGCCACAATCCAGAGCCTGGGGGCTGGATGACTCAGTCCCCAGGACAACCCGCTGGCTTCTCCCTGAGAGGAATGATTGGAACCATCCAAGGACAATCCCGTCCAGACCCCCCAGGGCTTGCAATCGTCTCAACAGCAGCCCATGGTCCACTCTGTTAAAAGCGGCCAAGAGATCTAGCAGTCCTGCGTCCATCTCCCGGCGGAGATCATCTACCAAGGCCACCAACATCGTCTCTGTACCATAGCCCGGGCAGAACCTCAACTGAAATGGGTCAAGGAAACTGATGCTGTCAAAATGGGCCCGGAGCTGCAGTGCCACCGCCCATTCAATAACCTTCCCAAAAAGGAAAGGTTAGAGACAGGACGGTAGCTGGCGAGTGCGTCCACATCCAACAATGGTCTCTGCAGCAGGGGGCTCACCATGGCTTCATTGAGACCGGGGGGCAGCCTCCCCTGCTGAAGGGACGTGTTGATTACCCTTGCCAGCACCGTCCCCAATGTCTCCCTGGAGGCTTTCACCCACCAGGAGGGGCATGGATCTAATTCACAACCGGTGGCTCTAACAGATCCCAGAACATCCACAGCATCGGCTGGCGTCACTTCCTGAAACTCAACCCAGGAAGATGGACCAGACGGGGTCTCCATAATCTCACGCTCTACCTCTACTGCCCCATATCCAGCACTGAAGTTATTCTGGATCCGAGTGATCTTGTCTGCAAAGTAGATGGCAAACTCCTCACAGCGGGCCTGGGACAAGTCCCCGTCCAGGCGGAGGGAGGCCAGACTGACCAGCCCCTGCACCACCCGGAACAGCTCCGCTGGACGCAACTTTGCAGATGCTATGAGAGCCGCAAAGAATTCTTTCTTTGCTGTCATCACAGCCTCAACATAGGACCGCAAACGGGCCCTATGGAGAAGTCAGTCGGATTCAGCGTGAGTCCGACACCAGCGTCGCTCTAGTTGCCTACCTACCTGTTTCATACACCGCAGCCCCTCAGTACACCAAGGGGCCCTGTGGTGACGAGATAGAGGTAGGAGACATCTCGGAGCCACCCTGCCAATGGCCTCGCCAAGCCAAATGTTCCAAGCCCCAACGAGCTCATCAGCAGAGCGGCCGTCAGGGTCTAAGATAAAATCCCCCAGAGCCTCTTGGAATCATTGAGGTTCCATCAGCCTCCGGGGGCAGACCAACCTAACTGGTCCATTACCCCTCTGGAGTTGGCGTGCTAAGAGACTGGCCCGTAGGAGGTAATGATCTGTCCATGACAAGGGCATGACCCTCACATCCCCCTCTACCGGATCACCTGCCTCAAGGTCAGAACAGAACACCAGGTCGAGGGTATGTCCCCCCAAATGGGTCGGGCAGTTCACAATTTGGGGAAAATCCATGGTTGCCATGGCGGCCATGAACTCCCGCTCCGCTCCCACAAGGCCGGTATTGGCATGGGTATTGAAGTCCCCCAGGACCAAGGTCCTGGAAGAGTTCAACACCACCGCCAAGACCAACTCTGCTAGAGCGGCAAGGGATGCTACTGGGCAGGAAGGGGCGCGGTACACCAGCAGCACCCCAAGATTGGCCTAGGCCCTGCTTATCTGCGGGATCGTCTCACTCCCCATGTGCCCATGCGACCCTTGAGATCGTCCGTGGGAGCCTTTTTGGAGGTTCCCGGGCAAGGCGGGTGGCCACCGATATTAGATCTTTTTCGGTGGTC
>QEPC01010380.1:341696-383785 GCA_003113815.1 Sphenodon punctatus | reverse complement strand
ATGACACTGCGCTTTGAGAGCATCGCCTGTTTCAGAGTCCTAAAGCTTCTTAATATAACTAGGGGAATCGGAATCTACATGCAAATTGGGCACTTCCATATCCATAATTGGATAGGCGAGAGGGGGAGCCGAGGGGCTAACCAGGCCTTCCGGTCCATTAAGTTCAAGCAAAGGTAAGAAACGGTTCTTGGTTTCAGCTGCTATACTCAAATCATCCCCCCGATCATTTCCCCTAGTATATTTACATTCTGGGGATTTAGTCTCTGCGGGGGGATCTATTGGGCGCTGGCGCTTCTTCTCCATAATTGCAGAGCTCAGCAGATCACCCCAAAACCCCAAATAGTCAACACTCAGGGTATTCTAAAAGGTAGTAACGCTAAGTGCTTATCATAATTAATTCATCATTAGTACAAAACAATGAACAATAAAATGATAAGGTCCCAAAAACATAAGACAATAATTCCAATATGTGAAACTTCTGCTGGTTTCTATAGTCCCTCAGTCAGCAGGCTGTCTTGGTATTAACGGCTGGAAACAGCAAATGTAAGGAGGGAGGGGCTCCTGAGCTCCGGGCGCTCCAAGGGCAGCTCCCAAGGGCAAAACCCCTTGTGCTCACACCCTTAGGCTCGCGCACATGGCTCGCGTCCAAGGGGCACCGCGGCTTTTTCTCCCTCCACAGATGCCGAGGCTCCGCCCCTGCTCGCCAACAGCCCCGCAGTGGTGGAAAATCAGGTCAGTTTCACGCAATCAGTTGGAGCCCTGGCTGCGCTCTGCAGCTTCCTAGGTGCTCCCGCACTCCTCGGCTTCCCTAGGTAAATTTTAAGTGCCCTCCGGACATCCAGCGTATGCTAGGACTTTTCCTTCAGATGTACTGGTCTGGGACAGAACGAGAGCAGGATTACCTCCGGTGCCCTATGAAAAAGAGAATTTATCTTTGGAAGGAACGCCTCGTCTAACCTTAGGGTCACTGACTCCTTCTGGAAAATGCAAACGTTGTCCTCCATGGACAGGGCCCCAAGCTCTGATACACGTCTCGCTGATGTGACTGCTACGAGAAAAATAACTTTTAAGGTCATAAAGTACAAAGATACATGTTTCAAGGGCTCAAAAGGGGGCTTAAGGGCCTGCAGTACCAAATTGAGATCTCAAGAGGGTACCCTATGCACCACAGGAGGAGCTAAGTTCCTGGCTGCTCGTAGGAACCTTCTAATGTTCCTGTGGGAAGAAACTATTCTGTTAGAGACTGCCCTAAGGACTGAGTCTATGGCTGCTGTTTGTCTGGCCAAGGTGTTAGCCCTAAGACCCTTATCTACGCCAAGTTGTAGGAACTCAAGAACCTGAGCCACCCCTGCTTTGGTCAGATCTTGGTTTTGTTGTATCGACCAAGACGCGAATGCCTTCCAGGTAGCTCTGTAGCTTCTCCTGGTGGCGGCTCTCCTGGATATCTAGATCGTGTTCAGCACCACCTCCGAATAGCCTCTCGCCCTCAGTGCTGAGCATTCAAGTTCCAGGCTGTCAGATTTAGCGTCTGCGTTTCTGTGCAGCGTACCGGCCCCTGGGTGAGTAGAGATGGGATGAGGGGCAGCCTTTGGTATTGATCCTTGCTCTGCTCGATCAGCTCCGAGAACCATGGCCTCCTGGGCCACCATGGAGTTATCAATAGTAAATGTGTCTCCTCCCTGATTGCCTTGGATATTGTCTTCTGAATTAACAGGATGGGAGGAAAGGCGTATAGGAGCCTCCTGGACCAGGGACAGTTCAGTGCGTCAGTCCCTTCCGCCTCTCTGCATCGAGTTCGAGACATGAAGCGGGAAACCTGCAAGTTTTCCCTGGTGGTGAACAGATCCATCTGTGGTAGCCCTACCCATGCCACTAGCTGTTGGAACACGGTTCTGTCTAGGGACCACTCATGCAGATTGAGGGTCTGCCGGCTCAGCCAATCCGCCTGCGTGTTGTCTTGACCCCTGGTGTGGAGTGCCTTCATGGATGATAGGTGTGACTGGGTCCATGTGAACAATCTGGTCGCCTCCCAATGTAACTCCCTCGATCTTGACCCCCCCCGGTGACTGATATAGGCTTTTGCCGTTACATTGTCCGTGTACACCAGGAGGTGCCGAGAGGCAAATGTTGGGTAGAGGTGCTGGGCTGCGAGCCGTATGGCTTTCAGTTCGAGGAAGTTGATCCTTCTCGTTGCATCTCTCCTTGACCAGAGACCCTGTGCTGTGTGAGGTCCTGAGTGCCCTCCCCAGTCCAATAGGCTGGCATCTGTTGTTAACACTGTTCTTGTTGGTTCTGAGAGTGGCACCCCCTCGCGAAAGGTTTCTGGTCTTAACCACCAGGACATCGAGTCTTTTAAGTCCTGTGGAATGGAAACCCACGGATTGAGCACCAGAGTGAGCTCTCTCTGGAAACCCCTTAGCTGCCTCTGCAAGGGACGTAGGTTGAAGCGACCCCATGTCACCTGACCTATGCAGGATATAAGTAGACCCAACAGCCTCGCTAGGATCTTGAGTATCACGCGGTTGCAGAGTTTGAGGAGCCGGACTAGTTGTTGAATCTTTTCCCTTCTCTCGAGGGGAACGAACGCGTGGTCTAAGGAGGTATCTATTAGGATGCCCAGATGTTCCAATCTTTGGGTTGGAGTCAGATGCCTCTTCTCTTTGTTTATGAGAAACCCATGCTTCTCCAGATAGCAGATGGTTCTGCCTAGGTGATTCTGCAACCTGTCGGGGGAGTTGCCCCTGATCAGGAGGTCGTCGAGGTACGCATATATGTGGATCCCCCTGCTGCGCAGGTTGGCTATCAGTGGAGCCAAGATCTTTGTGAATGTCCTGGGAGCTGAGGACAGACCGAAAGGCAGAGCTCTGAACTGCCAGTGATGCTTGTTGTAGGCAAATCTGAGCCATTTTTTGTGAGGCCCCCAAATTGGAACATGCAGGTAAGCCTCCCTGAGATCTAAGGCCGCCATCCAATCTCACTTCTGCAGGCTCTGGCACACTGACGCTGCCGTCTCCACCTTGAACCGGCGACGTCTCACATGTTTGCTCAGTGCTTTGAGATCCAGAACCGCTCTCCATTTCCCGAGCTTCTTGGAGACTAGGAATAGGATGGAATAAATACCTGAGAAAAGCTCCTGCTCCGGTACTCTTTCTATTGCGCTGATGTCCTCCAGTCTTCGGATCTCGCCTGTAAGAGTCATGTGCTTTTGTGTGTCCTTGGGAACTGGAGATGCTATGAATCTTTGTTTGGGGGTACGCTCCAGGTCTATCTGGTAACCTTCTGCTATGCAGGAAAGGACCCGGGCATCTGTAACTGAGTCCTCCCACGTATCCCTGAATTTCTGGAGTCTTCCTCCTACCTCCGAGGAGGCATAGTCAGGCGTCCTGCTTAGGATGGCCAAAGCCAAATCCTCTTGGTTTTCGCTTATCGAACTTGTCTGATCTGAACCCCCTTCCTCTGAAGGTAAAGTCGCTTGAGAACTCTCTGTGGGCCTGGCTGTGAGATCTTCTAGAGGTGCCTCCGAAGCCCCTGAATCTAAATGAGTGGCCTCCAAAAAAACCCCTCTTTGGTGCCACCTGCTGGAGAGTCTTTCGCTTGTCCTTAGTGTTAGCCTCTTCCAGCACTTTCTCGAGACAAACCCCAAAGAGTTTGGACCCCTTGTAAGGGGCTGAAGTGAGAAGGTTCTTGGCCGTGGCATCCCCCTGCCATGACTGTAACCAGACCCTGCGTCTGGCAGCTATATCATTTGCCATAGCTCTGGCGGACCAGGTTAGGGCATCAGTGGTTGCATCTGCTAAAAAGGCAGTCGTTATGCAGATGCGGGAGGACAGCTTCTGTGCCTTCCTCTCCGACAACTCAGGATTTTGTGCCTCCTGCATCCAGGCTAGCAGGGCTCTGGACACATATGAGGCCACAATGTTAATCTTGAGCGAGGCTGCCATGGAATCCACTGCCCTCTTAAGGGCCGAGTCCACATCTCTATCAGTGGCGTCACGAGGGTGACAATCCCCCTCAGTGGGGAACACGGTCTGGCGAGCCAAGGAAGCTGCTGTCGCGTCTATCTTGGGGCTCCTGAAAAGGGGTTCCTTTTTTCTCGAAAAAGAGTACAGGGAGTCCTGAGACCTGGTCATTTTATGGGCCTTATCGGGGTGCTTCCATTCCTCCAAGACTATTCTCTTGAAAGCCTTATCTAAGGGCAACCCTGGGTGTCCCTGCCATGAACTGTGGGGATGTAATCCCTAGTCTCCTCTTCCTGTAAGTCTGAGGACTCCTCCTTCATTGGTCTCTCCTTGAGCTGGAGGGTTTTCACTACTTGTCCCAATAATTCTTCCCTATAGTGGCTAGGGAACTGCCTGTCTCTTTCTCTAGGGTCAGAGGAAGGTTCTGAGCACTCCCCCTCCTCTAGTTCTGAGCTATCTTGGGCTGATTATGAGTCAGACTCTGAATAAACTAAGGCCTGAGTCTTGAAAAGCTGCCTGAGTCCTTCCTGTGAATTTTCCTCCTCAGAGCCCTGAGGGGACTGTAAAATATGGAGCCTGGCTCCCCCTGGTGGGGTTTTAGAAATCCTTTCCCCCACCTTAGAGCTTCCCACTCTCGGAGCCTTGGGAGAGAGGCCCTCTGCGAGGGAACCCTTCCTCTTTTTCCCGCTCTTTTTTGCATGAGCTAATTCCCTCAGGGAAACCATAATCTCCCCCATGGCTTGGGCAATGGAGGATAGCGAGGGTACCTGAGAGTACTGTGCCCCTTCCTCCATAATCGCCGCCTCCAACCTGCCAGTGGGGGTGGGGGGTGCCTTAGCGCTGTTGTCCGATGCGCTCATGGCCTGAATGTCACAGGCTCAGTATAAATGCGATAGGACCAAGCAGCGCTGGTCCTGACTGAAGGCAGGGGGAGCGCCGCGGCAGCAATCCCCGCTAATCGGGAAAACTAATGCGGCCTCCCCTGCTCCCCGGCGAGGTAGCTGGCGGGGATCAGATTACACTTAGGCCTGACCTGGCAATCCCATGACAGCGTCCAGAATCACCTTCCCCAATTGCCCCGCTGAAGCCTCCTACCAGGGCTTCCTGATTTAACTCACTGCTGCTTGTAGCTAACACTGCCTTCTATGTCTTCTCCCCCCCCCCCCAGGAACCTGAGGATCCCGAAGAGCCTCCCGACGGTCTCGAGGCAGACGACGGGCTGGCTGAGAAGCCGGGTAGCTCCGTGACGCAGGTGTAGTGAAGAAAAAAGTTCATCTGCCTCCTGTCGGTCAACGGTAGAACTACCCAGCAGGAGGAGGATGCAGAGCTATGAGGAGAAAATGCCGCCCAAGGCCCAGGCCTACAGGGCCTGCCCCTAAGTCCGGGCCTGTCAGTAATGCAGCAGAAAACTGGAAAAAAATTCAAGCAGAGCTTTTCCATATACGTGCTGGCTAGTGGAACCACTCAAGGTGGCTATTTTTTTAAACATAGCGGGACCAGAAGCCCTGTCACTTTATAATAGCATACAGCTTTCAGAAACAGAACAAAAAAAGGTATGAGGCAGTACTAAAAAGTACGAATACTGCATACCCAAACAAAATGAAACTTTTGAAAGAAATAATTTCCACATGAGAAAGCAGAAAGAGCGTGAGACAACAGAGGAGTTTGTCAAAGACCTCAGACTGCTGAGTCAGATATGCAACTTTGGAGACTTAAAAGAGCCCATAATCAGATACCAGATTGTATTGGGCATCAGGGACACAAGCCTCAGAAAAAGACTGCTAGAGGATCCTGAGTTGAATTTGGAAAAGGCAGTCAGAATTTGCCAAGCAGCTGAGATTACAAATGCCAGGATGCAGAAATTGGAGGAAAAAACAGAACATGCTAAACTAAACAGGATTACAAAACTGCAGAAACACAAGGCTTTGCACAAGCAATCCAGAGGGGATGGCTTCGCAATGAAACAGCACAGGCCAAGTAAGGGACCTGAATAGATCACCATCAGCTGCAAGTGCTGTGGGAGTTATCACAAACCCATGCAATGCCCTGCATTTGGAAGGCACTGCAACAAGTGCAAAAAAAATTAATAACTTTGCAAGAGTTTGCAGGATGGAGCAGAATACACAAAATGCAAGAAATAGTAGGTGCATGCTTTATGCAGCGATGAAAAGGAAGAATTCTTCATTGGCATGATGCAGGAAGAAGTTAATTCCTCTGAGGACTGGACAGTCACTTTGTAGATCAATGGAGTAATGGTAACTTTTAAATTAGATACAGGGGCATTAAGTTAATGTGATACCTGAATATTTGAGAAAATGGAAACTAAACCTGTGTACTGTGAGAAGAAGAAAGTGAAATTTAGAGCATATAATGGGGACATAATTGCAACCAAGGGTGTTTGTGCAGTAGATGTTAGACACAAGAGTACTAAGTGCAGTTTGTAATAGTTCCAGGAAACTAGTGTCAGTTATTGGGTTAAGAACGTGTAAAACTTTTAATTTAATTAAACTAATAGATACTACTAAAGGACTGGAAAGCTGAAACACAGAAGAGTTCTATGATATATTTCAAGGCATAGGGAAACTGAGAGAACCAAACACTCCCACTATACATGCCCCAAGAAATGTCCCCCTTGTATTAAGAGATAAACCCCATGAGGAATTAGACTACTTACAATGGACGTAATAGAAAAAGTAGAGCACCCAACTGCTTGGGTCCATTCACTGGTCATAATAGAAAAAAAGATGGTTCCTTGAGATTGTACCTGGATCCTAAACAAAGGAACAGGTTTATCAAAAGGAAGCACTTTCCACTACCCACCAGAGAAGAGGTTTTTAGCAACATGGTAGAAGCTAAATATTTCTCCACTTTGGATGCCTCTTCTGGGTTTTGGCAAGTTCCCCTGGAAAACAACAGTATGAAATTATGTATTTTTATTTATTTATTTATTAAATTTATACCCCGCCCCTCCTGAACAACAGCTCGGGGTGGCTCCCAACAATAAAAAACAATCTAAAACAATCCACTTAAAAATTCCATATAAACATTTAAAATACCATATAAAACAGAGATATGCCCTTTGGAAGTATTGCTTTCGCAGGCTCCCTTTTAGATTGTGTTCTGCATCTGGACTTTCACAGAAAGGTGTAACAAATTTTAAAGATCTTAATGGAACTATGGTTTATATTGATGATATATTAATATGGGGGGAAACATTGAAGAACGTGACTTGAGACTAAGAAAGGCTCTAGAAACAGCTCTTATAGCTGGCTTGAAACTTAACAAACAAAAATGCAAATTTAGAGTCCAAGAAATAACATATCTTGGAGAAAGGTTCACTGAGCAAGAGGTGCAGATTAATCCCAGAAGGGTCAAGGCCATTACTAACATGCTACCTGCTACAGACAAAGAAGGAGTGCAGAGGTTCATAGGAATGATCAATTTTGTAGGAAAGTATATCCCTAACTGAGCAGGGCAGACTAAACACATGAGATCACTCCTACCAAAAGAATGCTCAGCGGCTATGGGAACATGAACACAAGGCTGAATTTAAAAACTTTTAAGATACCATGAACCTAATACCAATTATTTTGTCAACAGATGCTTCTAAAGAAGGCATAGGAGCAGCTCTGCTTCAAAAACATGGGGATAACTGGAGACCAGTAGCCTATGCATCCAGAGCACTCTCTAACTCAGAGTGTCTGTATGCACAAATTGAAAAGTTTAGCTCTGGTATATGGCTGTAAGAAATTTCACATATTCGTTTATGGGAAGCATATAATAGCGGAAACTGATCACAAACCTTTGGTAAACATATCAAAGAAAGGGTTATCAGATATGCCTCCTAGATTACAGAGACTTTTCTTTCAGCTGCAAATGTATGATCTCGACATACAGTACACACCAGGAAAACATCTAGTTGCAGATACGTTGTCCACAGCCTATGACGCTACAGAAGATGACATGATTCCAGATTCAGACATAGTACATGTTCATTTAATTAAAAGAATAAGCCCAGTCGCAGATAAAATGTGGACACTGATTGCGGAAGCCACTGCTCAGGATGCCACCTTACAAAAAGTGGTAACAGATATCTATGCTGGCTGGCCTGGAAAATACATACCTAGCTCCTACTATCTGTTCAAGGAAGAGCTATCAGTACTGGATGGCATTTTGTTCAAAGGCTGACAACTAGTTGTTCCCTCAGTGCTAAAGAAAGATGTGATAAACAGAATATATGAGGGACATCTGAGCATTGAAAAGTGCAACATGAATGAGGACATAGAATATGCTGTAAAGGCTTGTACAGGATGCCAAAAGTACAGATCAGCACAAAGAAAAGAGCCCATGATGGTCACAGAGGAAGCCTTCGCTCCTTGGTGCCAAGTGGGCATTGACTTATTCATGTATGCAGGGAAAAAATATGTATTAGTGAAAGATTACTATTCTCACTATTGTGAAATTGCTTTGCTGGAAAACACAACAGCAAGTAATGTCATCACTCACATCAAATCAATTTTTGCCAGACATGGGACTGCAAAAATTGTGAGAAGAGACAACGGACCACAATTCAGCTGTCTGGAGTTTAAAGAGTTTGCAAGCAAATATGGATTCCAGCACAGTACTTGAAGTCCAAAATACCCACAATCCAATGGGTTGATGGAAAATGGAGTACAAATAGTAAAATAACTGTTGAAAAAAGCCAAAGATTGACATATGGATATTTACCTGTCACTCTTAAATTACAGGGCAACATCCATGAAACACTGATTGTCCCCAGCAGAAATTCTGTTTAACAGGAAACTCAACACCAGGCTGCTGAATCTACGGCATGATGCTCATGAGAATAAAAAGAGCGACTTGAGAACATTCAAAATATGCAACAAAATCAAGCAAAAGCGGTACTATAATATAGGTTCCAGGGAGTTACCACAGCTGCACAACTAAGACATGGTGCTTATTTCAGATGGCTAAACTTGGAAACAAAGAGCACTAGTATCTCATCAAGAAGCTCCTAGATCTTATAAAGTAGTCACACCTGAAGGACAAGTGTTCAGAAGGAACAGACGACACTTGCAGCTAATAAAAGGGGGGAAATGAAGTAGTATCCCAAGATTCACCAAAGGAAACAGAGTTAACACCTAACCAACAAGATACGGCAGAGGAGACTGGAGATGACACTGAAATAGAGAGGCCTGAAGAAGCAAATGAAAAAACAACTGAACCAATACATGTGGAGAATGCAGAGACACAGCAAAGATCACACAGAGCCAGAAAGCCAACACAAAGGCTAATAGAAACATGTTAGAGATGTACTTCAATTATAGTTCAATCTGCCTCACAGTATTTGTATTACATGGGGAAATGTTACTTGTAAAAGAGGGGGAAAGTGTGGATATAGCTTTAAGAGTTTCATGTATAAGTTGTTACATTTGCCTAGGATTTAGGAGGGAACTGCTAAGATCAGACTGGGAGGAGCCAGTGGCTGGGTGAGTCCCAGAGGGAGAGGTTGCACGCTATGCTCTCTGAATCAAACTAGCTTTATATTTCTATAAGCTTGACTCCTTGGCTTTCTTGAGGAGACCAATTCCTCAATAGCAGAATTCCTGCTTTCTCCCTTGGTTGTATCCCTTTTTAATCGTGCCAAGGAACATCCCCTACATCTGGAAGTGCAGGAGAGAAAGCTGATTGTATACAGTCACTTAAGATAACTTTATTCCAACTAAGATTTCCTCCAACTCACCGGGATTACAAATTGCCCTGCAAACTCACTATCCCCTTTGTACCAACTAGAGGGCAAAACAGAGTGCCAGGATTTGGTCCTGAAATTCTAAAGAATTTTGTTTCAGCAGTTGTACTGTGCATTTAAGTTTACTGACTTAGCTAGTGCTGTGACCTCAGTCTCCCCACCAAAAAATAAATAGGGGTTTGAATGAACCCTGGTGTGGGCAGTAGGACAGCCACACTATGCCCTTATAACTAGGTTTCTGCAACTTGTATTATTAAACACTTTGATATATTCCAACATCTAAAAACCTTCACTTTTAAATTCACAATTAAGGCGAATTGGTGAAGAACAACAATTTCACTACTCAACCACCTAAAGCTATGTTCAAGACAAGATTTATTTCAGTAAATTTGCTATATAAAATATACAACAACATAACACGTCACAAAATATACATAATAAATAAATAAAACTGTTTTTCAATAAAATAATCATACAGAGAAAACCTAAAATCATTTAAAAAAAAAAAATATATATATATATATATATATATATATATATATATATATATATATATATATATAAAAACAAATTCAAAAGGGCAGGTAGCTGACCCTTCTCAAGCAACTCTGCCCTCTCGACCTAGAACTAGTAGAAACATAGCCACTGTTTTAATTGTTGACATATCCGTAGAAGCTATTAGCAGTTCATAAGTCTCTTCTGGGGAAGCTATTTCCAGGGTTATCACAGAACTCAACCACAGTTCCTTAAACTCAGCATATTGTGGACACTGCAATAGGAGATGGGGGAGGGTCTCTATCACATCTGGACATCTCCTGCATGTTCCTTCCTCTTTAGGGACTCGTTTT
This sequence comes from Sphenodon punctatus, assembly GCA_003113815.1. Classification (NCBI taxonomy): domain Eukaryota; kingdom Metazoa; phylum Chordata; class Lepidosauria; order Sphenodontia; family Sphenodontidae; genus Sphenodon; species Sphenodon punctatus. The sequence goes on along the minus strand of QEPC01010380.1, from coordinate 373,229 downwards.
CTTCTCCCCCTAACCTCTGCTGTCTCAAACATATTAAAATGGAATAGCATCGCCATTCTCCTAAGCCTAGGGTCCTGAAGATGCTGCAGATACAATTCCAACCTGGCCTCCGTTTTAACCCTTGGATAGTACAACGAAACTTTGTTACAAGCAAGAAGTTCAAAGTCCTTTGCGTGGGCCCACTTTTTTAGACGTACTCTAAGTTCTTGCTTAGGTAATCTGTGGTCTGGGATCTCAGTGTTCCCTGGAATCCCAGTACCATTCACTGTGAAGGGAATTATGCCAGTCAATTTCTTTAAGTGTGAAATCCATGGGTATGATGGCACTCCTTGAAGATGCTTCTGCTCAAAATAGCAGCTCTGTGCCAGACCCATTTCAACTCTTGCCACTTTATCCCAAAAAGTGAGGAATCTAAGATTTAATTTATTATTTATTTATTTATTTCTGTTACTTGTACCCCACCCCTCCTGTAAACAGCTCGGGGCGGCTTCCAACAATATAAATACATAAAAACAATATAAAACAATTTTAAATAATCAAGAATAAAAATGTTTAAAACAGGGTCGCGGAAATTAAAACAGTAAAACAGGATAGGGGTGAAAATACGGACAATATTTCAGTCTCCAATCTAAGCATAGCGAGGGGAGTCACCTTTGGAGCTCCTAGAATTGTATGTAGAAATTGATTCTGTGGAATTTCCATACTGCGCATATATCCAGGGGCAGTTACTTCACCTCCATACATCAGGGAGGCAATAACCTTAGTCTGTAAAATATCTAGCAGCTGTTTTATCAATGCCACATGGCCTGCATGATGCAATCTAAGGAGGCCTCCCACAATTTGTTTTGCCTTGATAATTTGTCTGTTGTTGTTCTGATACCAGAAATTTCGAGAGGTGAAACTTCAAGATATGTGTACTGTTGTATTGTGGCTAACACTCTCCCCTCCTCCCCCCGCCCAGCGACCACTTAAATTTAATACGGGAACTGCCAAAAGCCATGACGTTAGACTTTTCTATATTGACAGAGTATTTGCTTGACAGTAAGTATGCACTGCTGTTAGCATTTGCTGAAGCCCTCGTCTAGTCTGAGAAAAAATGACAATGTCATCCGCGTACATTAAACAGGACAGTGATCTATCCTGTATTTGCGGTGGCGTTGGATTGGCTATAGAAAGGGTAGGAACAAGGTCATCAATATATACATTAAAAAGAAGTGGGGCAAGAAGGCACCCCTGCCTAACCTCCTGCTGTAAAGGGAAATCTTTTGTAAGGCTTCCCTTCGGGCTTAGCCTCACCACTGCCCTTGTGTCTTGATGGAGCTACACTATTAGCTCTAGCAGTTCCGGCGGCATCCCCATTTTCCTCAGCTTACCCCAGAGACACTCTCTGATTACTGAACCAAACGCTTTCGAGAGATCAATGAAAGCTACAAAGAGGTTCCCACGTTTTACGACCACATATTGTCTATAAGATGTTGTAAGACGAAACAATTATGCATTGTGGATTTGCCCTTAGAAAAGCCCGCCTATTCTTCTCTTAATGGGTGGTCCACTTCAACCCATTTCCTTAAGGTTGCCAAGAGTATCCTAGCATACAGTTTGGCTACTATTGGGAGTAGGCTAATTGGCCTATAACAGGCTGGATCTAATGGATTATCTTTCTTGAAAATAGGCACTATAACTGCTGTAGCCCACTCCTGCGGAATCTCCTTTGTATAATTAATGAGAGTAAACAAACTTGGATCCACCAACTCACAAACTGTTTGAAGAGCTCAGGGGGTATACCATCTTTTCCTGGGGCCTTCCCTGCTGCCATCTGGGTCATGGCCAACGCCACCTTCTCTTTTGCCACCAGTGGGACAGAGGTAAATTTACTTCCTCCTTTTACCACATGTTCCATCTCACTTTCTGTATATATCCAAGGAGTTTCAGGGTCTTGGTACATTTCAATAAAAAAGGCAACCCACACCGCCTCAGATATACACGACCCCCCTGGCACTCCCCTTGGTACAATGCCAGCTATTGGCCAATTGCCAGAACTTCTTCAGATCGTTAGTTTGAGCTGCCACCTGAATTTCTGTCCATTGAAGCATAGCCCCTGCTTTCCTCTTCTCTCTGAGGAGTTTAAGGTAGTCCCTCCTAGATTGAATACATTTATTCCAATCTTCCAGGAGCCTATACCTAGTCCATTCCCGCCTTACTCTAATCAGTTCCCTCTTCCTTTGCCTACACTCAGCATCATACCACCCCTTTGAGGGGTTAATATTTTGTGGATGCTCAGCTAAGGGCGGCTTCTTGATACACAGTATCAAATGATCTAACATTAACTGAAAGTGAGTATAAAATTCCTGAAAACTGACTAAATTTAATGTCTCATTCCTAAACCTAACCCCCACAGGGGAGAGTAACAGCTGGGCTATTTGATTTCAAATAACACTTGTCCCACTTAAGCTATGTTACTAATACATCCTTTTCAAATACATCAATAGTACTCAATCTCATACCTTTCATTAACAACTCTGTCTATATCATTGTATTCTCAAGATCATAACTTTCATTCTTCCTTAATACCATCAACATTATAACAACAACAAAAAATTCCCACCACTTCACCATCTCTACTGATTAATAAATTCATTTTCATTCAAACGCCATAATGAGTTAATTTTGGTGTTGAAATTGTATAGTTTGTTTGTAAATCCAGAAATGAAATATTAGTTGTTATACTATAATAATTGACTAACTAACTGGGTTGTGAATCCGTGGCTGGTGCAAGTCGTAGGACCTTTCCTGACTGAACCACCCCCCTTGCTCTTCCCACCTGACTTCACCCCCTGCACCTGAGTTGTCTGGTGAAGTTTGCAAGGGGGCTGAACAAGCCAGTCGCGGAGCATTGTGCTCTTTGTGAGACAGGAAGTATAAACAAAAAAACCACGTTGTTTATACTTCCCGTCTCACAAACAGCACAATGCCCCAGGATAGGTTTCAATCTCCCCTGCCAGTTCCCAGACACCCCCCCTCCTCCTGCCAGCTATACCTACCCCCCGGCCCAGCTAACTTAATTCCCCCACCAACTATACCCCAGAGCCCTCAGAGAGCGCCAGCTGCTGCTCTCCGGACTTCGTCAGTTGGGTTGTGAATCCGTGGCTGGTGCAAGCTGCGGGACCTTTTTCTGACCGGACCCCCTTGCTTCCCCCACCTGACTTTGCCCCCTGCACCTGAGTTGTCTGGAGAAGTTTACAAGGAGGCTGAACAAGCCAGCCACGGAGCACTGTGCTGTTTTCAAGACAGAAAGTATAAACTATGAAACCACGTTGTTTATACTTCGTGTCTCACAAACAGCACAATGCCCTGGGATAGGTTTCAATCTCCCCCAACAGTTCCCTGTCTGACTGCATCCTAACTGAGGTGGACTGGGGCAGGGAACCAGCTTTAAATGTCTCTCACCCACATGCACTTCGTGGAGTTGAAAATCATGGTGGCAGCTCCAGCCAGCAGCCTCAGATACAGCTCAGCGATGTAACACGCATGCGCGACTTAAGAATGTGATGCAGGTTGCGTGACTTAAGATTGCAATGAGTTGTCAATGTGATGCAGCTGTAAAAAAGGCAAATGCTAGCCTGGGATGTATTACTTGTGGTATTACCAGGAGGGATACGGAGGTACTGTTGCCTCTGTATAGGGCTCTGGTAAGACTGCATCTGGAGTACTGTGTTCAGTTCTGCTCACCAATGTTTAAGAAGGATGAACGTAAACTGGAACAAGTGTAATGTAAAGCTATCAGGATGATTAGAGGGATGGAGGACTTACCCTATGAGATAAGGCTAAAGGAGCTGGGCTTATTTAGCCTATCAAAGAGAAAACTATAGGGAGCTAGGATTACATTGTATAAATATATCAGGGGAGCTAATGCAATTGAAGGGGAAGGTTTGTTCAAACTAAAAGGGAGCGTGGGTAAAAGAACTAATGGATACAAGCTGGATATCAATATGTTTAGGATGGAAATTAGAAGAAGGGTTGTTGTTTTTTTTGTTTTTTTTTTAACTATTGGAGCAGTGAACTACTGGAATAAACTTCCAGGGGCAGTTGTAGGACCAAAGAATCTGAAAAGCTTCAAAATAGAGTTGGATAAATGTATGGCATATATCTTGTGAGGCGTTTTTATTATTTGATACTACAGGACAAAGTGTTCCCCCAGCAATACATGTTGGTTTCCACCCCCCTTTCTTCCTATAGCATCAAAGTTATCTGCAGCTGGAGGTGGGACTGTCAGGGCATTCTAAAGCCTGGGTACTATATTGTATATCAAATGCCTTACTGGTGGGGCCTACGTGCATGTTCAGGGTCTACCTGATTGCCATATTTGGGGTCGGGAAGGAATTTTCCCTCTGGGCAGATTGGCAGTTGACGGAGGGTTTTTCGCCATCCCCGCAGCCTGGGTGTGGCTCGCCTGTTTGGGACATCTGGATCCTTGTTTTTCTAAAATTATTTCCTGTTATTTCAGGCATTGGTGTGCTCTGGTTGGTCCCAGCCTCTGCTTGTAGCTATTGGTTGGATTTCTCTGTGTGGATGGATGGGGTGTGGCAGATACTACAGCTGGGCAGGGAGCCCTTAAGATGACCCTTAAGGTCCCTTTCAGCCTATGACTCTTTTACTTTAAGTGCTCTAAGAGCTCCTGTCTAATTATAGGCCAATTAGCTTGATCAGTGTGATAGCCAAATTATATGCCCGCTTTTAATTAAGCAAATTGGAGGCCTGGGCGGAAGAGGCTAGATATTTTTCAGAGGAACAGGCCGGCTTTCGTGCTGGTCATTCTACTTTGGACCATTGCTTCACTTTGTCACAACTGACTGACAAATATGTAAGGATCAGAAGGGGGGGCCCTATTTTTGTCTTTTGTAGATCTTAGGTCAGCCTTTGATCTCATTGATAGAATTAATTAACTTGTATAGACTAATATATCTGGAACTAACATGGATAGGAGATTGATCTCTCTTGTATACTGTCTTTACTCTAACACCTTGCTGAGAATCTGACTTACTCCGAAAGGGCATTTATCGGATACTATATCTGCCACCAACGGGGTGAAACAGGGATGTGTCCTGGCTCCGTCCTTTTCAACTTCTTTATCAATGGAATTGTTAAGGAACTTGCCAGTGATTTATATTATCCTGTTGTAATACAAAACAGGTGACTTTCGATTCTGCTTTATGCAGATGACATGGTCCTTGTGTCTAATGCCAGACTGGGTCTGAAGAGACTTCTTGGTGTTTTGGGGACTTTCTGTAAGAACAACCATCTTAAAATTAACCATCAAAAAACAAATTTGTTGTAGTGGCCAAGAGCTTTCGCAAATTTAACTGGGTGTTCGATAATATTAGCCTTGAACAAGTCAAGTCTTATCGTTATTTGGGACTGACATTCTCTGCCATCGGTTCTTGGGCAAAGCACGCAGAATTTATTAAACTAAAGATGGATCAATCCATTGGGGGACTTCTCAAGTTCTGGAGAATGGACGGGGGGAAACTTATTTCACCTGCTTTGAAACTGTTGGATCTGAAAGCCAGTCCACAAGCCTCATATGGTGCTGAAATTTGGGGCCCTTTTCTCAGGAACAATTTGGAGTTCTTTCAAGACTGCTTTCTACGGGCGATCCTTTTCTTATCAAGGAATACTCCAGCTTGTCTTGTGTGGAGGAAAAATGTATACTCACACTGTTGGTAAAATCTGCCAGAAGTTCTTTATTGATCTCCCAGCGCTGAGAGAGAGAGCAACCCTGTTTTCCCCACAGGATCACAGAGCTCTCTGGCTCCTCCCAGAGTACAGGCATTTTTATAGATAGACATACAGACAATGCATCCAGGCATGTCACTCAAAGCTATAGATTACAAAATGGAAAGATACCGAGAGTAGCAAGGTGTTTACATATTTGCAACTAGTGGTTCTCAAAACAATATAGTCCAGACTTTTTATTCTATAAGGTGTCAAAACAGAGCCCAGCTGGAAGGCCACTTGCCCTATCTGTTTTGGGAAGAGGTGCCTCAGTGTCTAGGTCTAAGGCCTGCGTGGAGCACTTTCCAAGGCCTTATTATTAGAAAGCAGGATACAGAGAGCAAATAGCTCTCTGTCTAAAGGGCAGAGGTCTAACTTCTATTAGGCATTAGGTTTTACCCCAAATGCTTCTGTGTCATCCATTATGTGACATATTACCCTCCTTTGGCTATGGTGATCTAACCCCTAGGGTTTCATATAGGGAATTCCCCCACACTTGTGAGACTGGAAACAGGCATCTTGTCTGTTGCGGCAAAACTTGATTTGGCTCAGATTTCTTACCGGCTGAGGGTGCGGGTTATAACGGAAGATAGGCTACCCCATCTTTGTTTTACTGAATTTAATTCTTCTACGCTTATGTCTCAGTGGTAGAAGAAACTAATCTTGCTTTTGCGAATGACGGGACAATCTATGGAGGCATTGGCACTTATGTCCAACACTAAGATAAAATCCTTGATCCTTAGACAGCTGGCAGATTTGTCTATTGCAGCAGACATGGGAAAAAACTGCCAATTAAAAATCTGCTCCACTTTATCAACTCTTTTAGAAAGTTCCTGGGAGGGAACTCTACCTGACTGTTTTGGATAACTCAGTTCTGAGAAGAGCTTTAACTCTTCTCAGATTTGACCTCATCCCTTCTAGAGTGCTGTCTGGGAGACGGAAGGGGCTTCCATATCCCCTCAGATTGTGCAGTTGCACTCTGGCACAAACTAAAGATTTGTTTCATTTATTATTTTATTGCCCGTATACTGCTGAGTATCGGTAGAAATGTTTGGCTCCTTTGCTAAAGAATAAGATTTACTGGTTTCCCCAAAAACTATTAATTCTTCTGACCTCATCTAAAGATGTTGTCTCTATTAGAAATCTTGGCAAAATGGTCTTGGCTCTGATTAATAGGAACAAAAATGCTCTGCAAGGGTAGGGCTTGACTCTGTCGATGGTGATTCCCGACCATCAATTTTGCTTATTTATTTAGTTTCTTGTTTATTTTGCTTGTGTTTTACTTCTTTCTTTGCTTTGTTATGATAGTATGCTTTGTTATTTTGTCTTGTGTCAGTTTGGTAAATTTACTACAAATTGACTGTCTATTGACTGACATAGTTATTATTGTTATAATGACTTGTGACTCCTTGTTCTAATTTATGTATATGGATCTTTTAAGTTCTCCTCTTGTATCCCTCTAGTCTCGACCTATGCCCATGACTTAAATAAATATATTATATTATATTATTATTATTATTATTATTAGCGCTTGGTGTTCACTTTTTTTGTCTAATGCAACCAACACATTTAAAGCAGCTTTATTTAACCAATAATTTTAAATGCTGCTTTTGTGCACCTTACAAAATAGGGAGAAGACTGTTTCAATTCATTGCTCCTACTCTGGAGCAACTGGTTGAACTAGAGGACTGCTGAGATCTCACCCACCTTACTATTACATACAGAATAATTCATGGGCTATATGTCATGTGCTTACGTGTACATTCTCCACCTTTATCACTTCAATGGAATTTTAAAATTCCTTTTTGTGGTAAAAATATAAGATTCTCCTTTAGCAATGGAATTTCCACAGGAATGATTAAAAACAACACCTAACGAAACTTGGTTAGGAAAGTCTGCAGCAGCAAATCTATTCTGAATGTCCACAATGCACTTTCATAACAAAAACATTCATAACAGAGTAACAATAATCCTTGTAAAATGTGGTCAATTAGAAGACCATATGATATTCAGTTGATGATGATGATGATGATGTGAATGGAAGATACAAGCTGTTGTGAATGGAAGATACACAAAGTTGCTATAGAAAAAAGCCAGCTTAGCAGACACCAGTGACAAACGGCCAACATTTCCAATGCTCACCACTCTATTACCTGAGGTGGAGTAGGCGTGGAGGTGGGTCTCACGATGGGAGGTGTGGGGTTCCTGCTACCTCCTCCAGACATAATCTCTTCTGTTATATCTTTGCCTCCCTGGTTAGGATCCCGGATTCGGATCTAGAGAATTGGATAAAGAACAGTTTAAATAAATCTTCCCAGTCACAATCCAAAGGACTCTTCAGGAAAGGAAAGCATGTTTCTATTTTTACGTTATATATTATATAAAGACCAAAACAATCTTTGGTTTAAAGGGGGAGGTTAAGGTGAAAATTAATAAATTTAAGCACTAAAAAGCATGGAAATTGCAAATTAAGGCCTTCGCCTTTGTAAGCAGCGAAGACACTGTGTAGTCTCACATATTGTGTTTGCTTATAACTTAAGCTTCATGCAGCCATACTTTGCCTTGGCCTTTTAAGTTGCAATCCTCTTCCTCTGCAGCTTGGGGGCAACACTCAAACTGGTGAGTGATAGCAGGCAGTGATGCGCTCTTGTCAGCATTAACCAACCATATACTTAAACTGGCAAGGCTCTGGCTTAAGCTTGCATTCTGTCTCACAGGGCTTATTTAACAGGATAGTATGATAATATGATTTATGGATGGTATATGATATATGGATAATATTTTTCATATTTTAATTATGTTTTTGTGTGTTGTGCACCGCGCCAAGCTGCCATTGGGCAGGAGGGGACAGTATAGAAATGTTGCAAATAAATAAATATCCATAAATTTTACAACATTGACTTAATAAAAATGACAAATGCATCCATCTTTTAAAGCTTTTATGTGATCCAAAGAAACAGTAAAACAGCTTAGAAGAGAGAAGGTCATGTACAGAATGGAAAGTTAGAGGTCCAATTATTCCCTTTTCCAGGGAAAGGCCTAAGAATATTTCACCACATAAGAATATAAGAAACCAATGATCCATCTAGCTCAGCATCTAGCTCAGCATTCTATTTCCAACAGTGTCCACCTTTGGTTGCCTTCAGAGAAGTGTACAACAGATCATAATGGAGTGATTGATTTCCTGCTATTCACTCCCGGTCCAAACAATCACAATCAAAATTCTCATCCACATACCTACTTGACTAGTAGCCATCTAGGAACGTATTCCCTAACAACTCATCCAATCCTTTTCTGAACCCAGTTATGCTATTGGCCATCACAGCATCCTCTGGCAATGAGTTCCACAGTCTAACTGTATGTAGAGTGAATGAATGAATATTGTTTATTGTTGGCCGTAGGCCGTAACAAAATACTATAACAAAATAATAATAATGTAGAGTGAAAAAGTACTTCCTTTTATTTGTTTTAAATCTGCTGCCAATAAATTTCATAGGGGATCTTTGACCTCTAATATTTTGAGTAAGGATAAATAACTGTTCCCTATTTACTTGCTCCACACTACTCCTGATTTTGTAAACTTCTATCATATCCCACCTAAGTCATCTCTTCTCTAACAGCCCTGACGTATTGAATCTCTCCTCATACAGAAGCTGTTCCATAACTGGGCATCTTTGTTGCTCTTCTCTGTACCTTATCCAGTTCTTCTAACATGCCCTTTTTGAGATGAAGCAACCAGAACTGCACACAATACGATTTAAGTGTGTGTGCATCATGAACATATATAGTAGCATTATAATATTCTCTGTTTTGCTTTCTATCCCTTTCCACTGTTTGCCTTTTAGACCACGCTCTGCATTGAGCTGATGGCTTTAATGAACTCTCCACAATGACTCCAAGAACTTTTTCCTGAGTGATAACTCCTAATCTAGAAGCCCAACATTTATAAACACATTTCACATGCTCCTTGGAGCACACATATAAAGAGTTCCACTTTTTTTGTTGTTATTTAAAAGCAGTTTCGGGAAAAGGGAAATTTCCTTACCTGTGAATTTCTATTCTTCTCTTGAAGCAGGGTGGACAGTCAGAACTGATGGGTTATTATAGCCCTACTCACTCAGCAGTAGGCAGGATCCAAATGATTGACAGCCATTGCTAGTGGAAGGGGCATACCCCTACATCAACACCCCAGGACATGGCTGCTAAAGTTAACTTAGAAAACTAGAAACAAGAAGAATATAAGTTGAACAATACAAAATAGAGATTGGAAAAACCAGGAAAAGGGAGTCAGGAAAGAAGCCCCCAGACTCTCCTCAAAACCCCTACCTGATCCTAAGAAGTGGGAATCAGACATGGGTGGAACTGACTGTCCACCCTGCTTCATGAGAAGAGCAGAAATTCACAGGCAAGAAAATTTCTCTCTTTTTTTTTTTTGCAGGGTGGACAGTAAGAACAGACAGCAAGCCCCCAAGCAGTGCCTTTCCAAGGGAGAGCAGATTCCCACCAGTTCAAAAAGGAAAAGTTTTGTCCCAGATGTGTCCATTTCCCAAGTGGACTAAGTTAGAACTCTCTGAAGCACCCAATGGTCAAAAACCACTTCAGCAGATGCTAGAGTCCTCCATGTAGTGCCATATGAAGGAATGAGCAGAGGACCAGGTGGTCACTCTGCAGATTTCCTCCATTGACATCCTATGCAGGAGCACTGAAAACATAGCTTCCTCCAAGAGGATGAACAGCAATTCCCATACAAGGAGGAAGCCGTAAGGTCTTGTAAGAGTTCAATACGCAGGTGCTAAACTATTTAGCTAGGGTACTTTCTGAAACCTTCTTACCCTTGCTCCTAGTCCAGAAGACTACAAACAGGGTAGAGTCCATCCTGACGTGGCTATACCTATCCAGGTAAATTTTGAGTGTCCTCCGGACACCTGATCTATGCTATTCTCTCTTTCTAGGGTGCTGGCGAATGGGACAAAAGAGGGCAAATTCAGTTCTAGATCCCTATGAAACCTCAAGCTCACCTGTATGAATGCAGATTTTAAACTCAAGTTTACCTTGTCTTTGTAAATAAATGCACAGTTCTGAGTCAGAAGAAAGTGTCCCCAACTCTGAGACTCTGCAAGCCAAGCTCATGGACACCAGGAATATTGTCTTAACTGTTAAAAAGAACAGTGACATCTGCAGAAGCAACCCAAAAAGTGGGTGCATCAAAGCCTTGAGGTCGACATTCAGCCTCCAAGTGGAGAAACTTTGGGTAAACAGTGAGCAGGTGTGCTGTGCTGCCTTGAAGGATCCCCTAAAATGAAGGTGTGAGGAAAAAGAAGGCTGACTTCCACAGCAGATAATACTTGAGTATTAGCCTTGCGACCTATTTTCAAGGCCCACTTCCTGGAGAAACTGCAGGACCTCCGATATCCCTGCATCAGGATATGAACTTCACCCGAGTTGCACCAGACATCTTGTTGGTCAAACATCTCTGAGATGGTAACAAAGAATCCAAGACATTACCAGAGTAACAAAAGGCAGTCAATAGGGCCCTTTCAACAGCCAAGCGGCAAACTAAAATGTCCATGGGTTTGGATGAAGTAGCCATCCCTGGGATAGGAGATTTGGACTCACAGTGAGGCATAGTGGGCCTATAACTGCCATGCTGATGACATCAGAGAACCAGGGTCTCCTTGGCCAGTGCAGTGTCACCAGGCTCTCTCGAGCTCCTTTCTCTCCGGTCTTCTGAATTACTCGAGGAGGGGAAAGGGAAGAAATGCTTCAAAAAGCCCCCTGAGCAAACCTCTGAGACAGACCATCCAGGCCCACTATTCCAGGGTACTTCATCCTGGAAGGAACTTGAGGCCCCGTGATCATGACTCTATGCAAAGAGGTTTAACACCGGGGGACCAAACTGACTCTTAATATCCTGGAGCGCTGCCTTCAATATGAACCATTCCCCCATATCTAGTTTCTGACAGCTGAGTCAGTCTGCTTGGATGTTCAGGGAAATCACGATGTCCACTGACTTGATCGAGGCTAGATGTACTTCCCCACAGCTGAGCAATCATGCTGCTTATGTGCACAAGGATGTGCTCACCTTTCAACTCAGAAGTGAAGTGAAGTGAAACAGAGCTAGGCAAATGGCTTTCAGTTTCAGGGGGTTGATGCGGCATAACATCTGTGTCCATGCACCCTCAGCTGATCTGTGAGCAAAGCATGCTCTCCAGCTCCAGCTACTGGCACCCATGGTCAGAACCAGCCTTTATGGGTCTCAAAGAGGCATTCCCTGTGAAAACCTGGTCAGAGTTGACCACCACTGAAGACTCTCCTTCACCTTTTAAAGAACTGTGATTGGCAGGTGCATGGAATGCAATCACTTGCTGGAAAGGTCAAAGGACCTTTTGTAGTGGATGCAGATGAAACCTAGCCCAGTCCACTGCATCCAAGCGGTAGACTAGGCTGTCAATTACCTGGGACAGCAACATCAGATCCAACTGGGTCTTGCTTTGGAGTTGATCAATACAGCTCAGCAGCTCCATTAGTCTTTCCTCTGGCAGGAAAATCTGATCTAAGCTGATGTCCAACATCATCCCGAGGTGCACGAGAGACTGAAGGTCATACAGCTTTCCTCCTTGTTCATCAGAAAGTCAGGGGCCTCTAGCCACTCCATGGTCAGCTGAAAGTCCCATTTCCCCTGAAGACCTGATGGGGACAGTTTAAGAAGGTTGTTGAGATAGGGGTACATGTGTATTCAGTTTCCAAAGGTGTGCCACCAGAACAATCAGGATCTTTGTGAACATCCTAGGTAACAACAAAAGGCCAAATGGGAGAGTTTGGAGCCTATAACGGCTGCTGCCGAAAGCAAAATAGAGAGACTTGCAGTAGATTTGACAAATGGGGATGTGCAGGTAAGCCTCCCACAAGTCAATGGACAACAGGAAGTCCCCTGGATGGAGCATGCTCATGATGGGCCCGAGCAAGCCCATGCAGAACTTCCTGCACTTCCCACTTTCATTCAGAAATCTGAGGTCAGGAATCATTCTGACGCCCTCGTGCTTTTGGGGTACTGTGGAGAAGAAAAGGATTAAATAATGCAGTACACCTCTGGGACACAGGCACCATCTTTGTGGCTCCTATGTCTACTTGGTGTTGAATGGCTCCCAACATAAATGGATGTTTGGCCAGATCCCTGATGTGGGAGAGGAAAGTAACAATCCTTTGGGAGAAGGTGAACTCTATCTAGTACCCCTGAACAAACTCTCTCTCTCACCCAATTGTCAATTGAAGCTGTCACCCACTGGTCTGCAAAATGTTGTAGCCTCTCCCTAATCAGAGGTTCCAAAGGGAGGGGACGTTGCCAGTCAGGCGGACCACTGGGTTGGCCTGTTGGAGGCAGGCTGTTTTTTTCTGAAGCTGAACTACTTCTGTGAATCCTTTTGCTTTTGCCACCTGTAACTGTCTGGGTGCTGCTCCCCACATGGCCAACAACTTCTTTGGCCTGAAAAGCAGGGCTGAGAACAAAAGGAACTTCTAGGTACTGTTTTTATGGAATTGAGAGGCAGTGCTTTCTGATTCTCTGGCTCTGTGGTAAGAGCATTGTCCATTGCTTACCTGAAAAGCTTGCCACCTTGACAATGTGCTCCAGACAGGACAAACTTAGAAGGTAGGTCCACCTTCCATAGTCAAAGCCAGATGGAACGTCAAGCCGCTATGTTTGTTGCCATAGCTTGAGCATACAGCTGTACAGCATCTAAGGTAACATCAGAGGCATAGGCCACCAAGAGGTTCTTGAAATGGTCTTTCAACTTCTTAGTGTCTGCTTTTTCTAAGGGAGTGTTCCACAGAAAAACTGCTTTTCTGAAGCTTGAGGCTGAGGTTGTGGCCTGAAGAGCTAGGGAAGATGCTTCAAAGTTATTACTGAGGGTAATATCTACCTTCCTATCTCACAGGTACTTTGGATAGCCCTCCCCCTCAGCTGAAAGGGCAACAGACTTAGCTAGATCAGCTGCTGTTTACCTTGGGTAAACGAACCAATTGCTCCTGGTGCCTAGGGACAGAGTAGAAGTGCCTCGTGTACTTGTGGGGTCCTTACATCTGGAAGGTTGCTCCCATTCTTCCTTAATGACATCTAGATAAAACCGAGCCAAAAGGAGGCCAGAAAGCTTACGAAAAGCCCTTTTGTTCTCCTTAGGGGGATTCTGGTTCTGAGGCATGGAAGGAATGGAAAGTTCTAAAACTGAGACCAGCTTCCCAAGAAGCTTCTCATAATTCTCTGCTTCAATCTAACCCCCAGTGGTTCCTCTTGCCTCTTGGTCTCAGGTTGTTTGCCCACATTACCTGCTCAGCGAATCTCCCAGCACGGAATTGCTCGGCTGAGAATCTTATGTTGATCTCTGCATGTAGGTGCAGGGGTAAAAATGTCATCAGCCAGGTCCTGTGGCATTTTTTCTTATGAATGACAGGACTCAAAATCCAGCCCTGTTATTTGTACGAAAAAAATCCCACAGAACCCAACTGATGATATTTTTACCCCTGCGTCCAAGTGTAGCGATCAGCATAAGATTCCCAGCTGGGAGATTCCACCGTGGGAGATCCGCCTTGCTCTGACGGAAAGCAAGTTAGTTTCCGCCCAATGGAGAAGTGCTTGAGCTTCGATGTCGAGACCCTTCGACTTAGTACCCCCTTGCCTGTTGACATACGACATGGCGGTGGTGCTGTAGGTGTGAACTAGCACATGGCGACCCTGTGTTTTGGTGACGAGATGTAAGAGTGCAAGGCATATGGCTCGAAGCTTTAGTCAACTGATATGATGTTTCAACTCCAAGGAGTTCCATCTGCCCTGGGCTGCGACCCCCTCGCAATTGGTTCCCCAACACCGAAGGCTGGCATTGGTGGTGATCAGCACTCTGACTGGGTCCTGGATGGGCTGACCCATTGAAAAGCTGTTCACGTGAACCCACCAGATGAGCGAGTCTCTGACTGAGTCTGGGATCTGAATCTTGACATTGTGCTTGCATGGAATCGGTCTATCCCAGGATACCGTCTCCAAGCAGGACATCATCTTGTTCTGCATGATGTCCAAAATGGATTCTCAAATTTTCCTCCCTCTGTCTTTTGAGAGGAACACACTGTCCCTGTAAGTGTCTATCAAAACCCCTAGGTGGACCAGTTGTTGAGTGGGGGTTAGGGAACTCTTCTCCCAGTTCACTAGGAAACTGTGAAACTGTATAGATTGTCATGAGAACTGCTTTCTGGCACCCCTCTGAGGATCTGTCTTTGACCAGACTGCGGTCCAGGTAAGGGAACACCTCTAGTCCTTTCTCTCTACGAGATGTGCCACCAGTACCACTAGTACCTTGGTGAAGACCCTCCGCAAGGATGCCAGACCGAAGGGTAAGGCGGTATACTGGAAGTGCCAATGGCCATAGGCAAAGCGTAGGAAATCAAGATGTCTGGTCCTGACTGGGATATGAAGATAGGCCTTCCGAAAGTCTATGGATGCAAGGAAGTCTCCTGGATGAATGGTGAGAAGGATGTATCAGAGCGTCTCCATCCTGAATTTCTTTGGCCATAGGTATAGGTTGACCCCTTTCAAGTCCAGGATGCCTTGTACATCTCCATTTTTCTTTGGCACTGTAAAGAAGATGGAGTATACTCCTGAGAATCTTTGTGGAACTGGAACCGGCTCTATTGCTGCAATGTGCAGTAGATGATTTATGGCTGCAAGCATTGTGGAATGTTTGTTTTGGCAGCGAACTTCAGGTACCCTCTTGAAGATTGAAATGGGGTATGGCTGGAACTCTATTAAGTATCCCCTGATCACCATTTCCTGTACTCACCGATCCAATGAGGTGGCACACCAGGTATTGTGGAAGAACCTGAAGCGCCCCCCCTATGGCTTGCGGCAATGGGGTGGTCCCTCGGGTAGTCATGCAGCACCTGATGTGGAGAGCTTGTCCTGGAGAGCGGGTTGCCTGGACCAGTGGGCTTGTTGCTGCTCTGTCATCAGGGTCTGTTATAGCCATAACCACCTCTCCTTTGGGAGGGACAAAAGGACCTACAATTAGGATGAAAGGAAGGTTTCTTTCTGAAGTCCTCCTTCTTCACATGGATAGAAAGGCCCTTCTTCTTTTCCAGTTCCTTCATAATGACCATATTCATGGGTTCCCCAAACAGTTTGACCCCTAGGTAAGGAGCCACTGTAAGAACCATCTTGGCCTGGTAATCTACTTTCCAGGGTCTCAGCCACACGGTTCTTCTTGCTGCCATGTTGGTTGCCACGGCCGTAGCAGAGAATTGTGCTGCATCTAAAGTAGCATCCGCAATAAAGGATGTGGTCACGGAAAGCTTCTTAAGACCATCCTTCAGTTCCTTATTTGAAGCCAGAGCATACAAGTCCTTGACCCATAGTGCCAGTGCTCTAGAGAAGCTTGAGGCAGTGGCGGCTGCTCTACATGCCACAGAAGATGCTTTGAAGTTTCTGCACAGAAAAGACTCCACCTTGTGATCCAGTGGGTCGTTGGGGGAGCCTTCACCATCTGTAGGCAGGACCAACACTTTGGCTAGATCAGAAGCACGTGCATCCACCTTAGACAGGAGAAACGGTGTTGCCTGAAACACGGACAAGGAGTAAAACATTTTAGCCAGTGCTGGGTGGGTCTTTTGCTTGGCAGGCTGGACCCACTCAGCGTTCAGAAGCTTCAGATACAGCGACGAAGAGGCAGACAAGTATCAGACAAGGATCCCAAGGCAGATCCCAAGGCAGCACTAAACCCGCATCCTCTGCCAGTTTCTCTTCTTCGGGCGGAGAAGGGAAAGGGGTGGGCATGGAAATGTCAATGCAGGATGCTACCTTGCTAGTGATCTTTTCAAACAGCTCAGACTGGAAGATGTGAGCTCTTGCCTTGGAGACTGAGTCCTCAGTTTCCCTTTCTGAGAGTTCCCCATCCTCCTTAGTTTCGAAAACTGTGTTCCTCGCTACTATAGGGAGAGCTGCCCCTTGGTCCATGCTAATGGGCTCTGGGGAATTCTGACGAGATCTCACTGATGAGAGGGAGACAGCTCTAGAAAGTATGGCCCCTGGTAGTGACTGGCCCTCTGTGGGTTGGGGCTGGGTACAAAGAGGCGAGAAATCTGTGCCCCTGCCCAGTAATTGGGAGATACCCTCTGGCCCCCTAGCCACATCAAAACTGTGGGAGGGAGCTCCTCCTTTAGATGGTGGTGCAAAGGGGAGGAATATGGGCACACACACACACCCATCAGTCAACAAGGGCTCCCCATGGGGCATAAAGGGGCCTCAGTCTTGAAAAAAAGCAGGAACAGGAGTCCCAGACCCGGCGCCCCCTGGGGGATGAGTGGCATTCCTTGCTATGGCAGAAACAGCGAGCCCTGAAATGGTGGCGGTTGGAAGCACTGCTACAATCTGAGGAGGATCAGGAGGTGGAGCGCCTCCGGCCGCAAGGGCCACAGCGGCGGCCGTCAGAAGCACAAGAGCGTGAGTCTCGGTGCCTGCTTCCCCAGCGGGCAGAATGGGAACTATGCTGCTGTCTCCAGACCCTTGAGTCTCTGGTGCAGCACCTGGAAGCACCGGAGGAGTGGGAAGAGGCCCAAGAGTGAGTTTACGAGCTGCACGAGTGGGAAAAGTGGGCTTGACTCACCACCTGTGAGGCCACACCTGTCTCCTCTGCTGTCGCCTGCATGTTATCCCTGGCTGGGGAGGGTTGGTGGAATGCTGGGCGCCCAGGGGTTCCCCATGGGGAGACTGGGCCTGAGCAGATTGGGAACTGGAGTCCCATCGTCCCCTCTTGGACAGGGGTCCAGCTAGGGGGAAAATAGTCCTCCCCTGTGCACTCTCCCTAGAAGCCATGGGCGGGAGGCACCGTTGGGCTAAGCAGAAAACCCCCGGGGGGATCTGGTGGAGATTTTTTTTAAAAAAAACACTTTTAAGGGCCCCGTGCTCACTACCCAAAGAGGGGGGAGTTCTTGGGGGGAAGGGGAGTCTACTCCTCTTCAAATAATTCCCCCTAACTACCCTACACTTGAGTGGCCAAGATAAAAGGAACGAAAAGGCAAAGAAAAAGAAAAGGCGGCCTAGAATTCTCCCGAGTGAGAACAGAATGGAAACCTGGCCTGACTAGTTGGAGGCAGGAACAAATCTGGGGCGGTCTAGCCGGGGTGACTCCTCCCCCAGGCTCAGGCTGCCAATCAAAACCTTGGATTCTGCCTGTACCTCTGGGAGAGGAGCAACACCCACCGAGGGACTACCTGCCTGAGTCATAGACAGAGGAAGTGCTTTTGCAGTAAGTAACTAAGTAAATGGTGTTTATTGTTTCCAGCAATTTGCTATTACAAACCAGAATCACAGCAACATATTTATACAATATAATATTAAATTAGAAATAGTGGCATAAATTAAAAACAAGAGTAAAATGTGAAATAAATAAATAAAATGAGGGAAACCATGCACCAGGGCTCTACTAGTATGGAATACTAGCAGACAGGTTTCCCCAAATAGAGTGTACCTGGGCGTTGGGTTCCTTCGATACTCAAAAACAAAACAGCCAGTTATACTTTATAGACTTCCAGCGCTTATCACAAAAAATAGTGACCGACCGCATTCACGTATCAGATGCTTTCCAAATTCTGTCCACACATCTAAGATAACCAGCCACTGCTTTAATTACCTCAATATCTACTGCCTTAAGCAAGATTATCAGACGTTCCTCCAGGGCGAGGGAAGAATTCTGAAACAGGGGCTCTATCCACACCACCCTGAAGTTTTTATACTGAGGACAGCTAAACAGGATATGTTGAACTGTTTTCAGTTTCCTGAGTGCTGCATTTACAGGTTCTCTCATTGTGGGGCATTCGGAGTCGTCTGCCTTTAACAACCTCTGTTTCCAACAAATTAAATCGGAAAAGGGTGAATAGTCTCCTTAATTCTGGATCATGCAAGAGATAGTGCTCCAGGATGCAGGTGTTTTTGATCTGTACACAGAAAGGAGCAATTCTGGAGGTAGCAATTGGTTGTAAATCGCCCTTTGCAGCTCAGTCATTAACAATCCGCTTGAGCTCCACCCTGGTTATTTTACATACTGTTGATTCAGAATCACAACTGGAGGAAGGCAGTGTGCCAATCAGATTCTTAATCGCCTTCCACCATTTGTATTGAACACTGTCTTGATGGAACTTTTGCTCTAGGTAACATTGGATCACCAAGGGAGAAGACTGTCCTTGGGATATTTTGGACCAGAGGCATAGAGTGTAAGGCTAGTGACCCTGTTTCCCGCCTAAGCATGGGAAGGGGTGTCACCCGTGACGCTTGCAAGATTCTTCTCAAAAATTTGTTTTGAATCAGTTCCCACTTGGACCGGTAAGCATAGAACGAGAACTCTGATCCATATAAAAGTTGGGGAAAGACCTTAGCTCTCTATATTTCCATAACCAGGTTCAAGGAGGGGGCAGGTGCCGAGGCATACAACCTTAGTATCCCAGCAATGGATTGAGAGGCTTTGGTAGCCCAACTATCTTGATTGGCCCTCCAGGAAAAGTTATTTGAAAAAATAATGCCCCAAGTAGGGGAAATTATAAACCTGGGATAGTTCTTGTGTGCCAACCTTCCATATATAATTTCGACAGGGCTTTTCAAAGCAGACTATCTTGGATTTGGCTGAATTCACAGTCATATAATTCTGGGTACAAAAAAGATTGAGCACATCCAGACATTGTTGCAGGCCCTGCTTGGTTTGAGATATGAGAACCACATCATCCGCATATAGCAGGATCGACACTGGCCTTGAGCGAACCTTAGGGGGGGTAGCGTACGCCGTCCCCACCCTATAGACCAGGTTGTTAATAAAAAGATTAAACAACAGCGGGGCCAGAAGGCAAGCTTTTGCAGTAGCAACTATTTTCCCTGCTGCTGCACTGTCACTCGAGCAGGAATAGTCTGGTGCAGGCACTGTTCCTCTTGCTCCTTCTTATGCTCCACCCCTCTGTTAGAGCAAGGAAAGGGCTTTTGTAACAAGTCCCCTTGCTGATGGCCCTTCCCCTCTCAAATGATAAAGGGCTCTTGCCACTCTTCCTACTATTGCTGGTTATCCCCTCCATGCTCAGCCCTACAAAAGCAACAAAATGACTTTGAAAGGTCAAAGATGTTCAGTCAAGTCTTGCTAG
Organism: Sphenodon punctatus; assembly: GCA_003113815.1. Taxonomy (NCBI): domain Eukaryota; kingdom Metazoa; phylum Chordata; class Lepidosauria; order Sphenodontia; family Sphenodontidae; genus Sphenodon; species Sphenodon punctatus. The sequence goes on along the minus strand of QEPC01010380.1, from coordinate 353,297 downwards.
AGACTGTGGGTGTTATCAGTTGTTATTCCCAGTACATATTCAGGGTTGCCAACACGAAAGGTCTGACAAATACTGGGGAAAAGCGGCTTAAGGTCCCAGGAGCATTAGCTCATTGCTCCCCAGGACCTGCCATCACCACTGCTGCTGTGGCCAGGACCTGCTGCCCCTGGGCTCTCCCTGCTTGGCCCCTCCACACCACATAATTACTTGTGTCAGGGGTGCAGTGAGCATCAGGAGCAGTGACAGATCCCTGGGAGTGTCTGCAGTGGCAGAGTGGAGCAGTAGTATTATTTTATTTATTTATTTATTTATTTAATTTTTTTATCCCACTCTTCCCTCAAAAGGCTCAGGGCAGCATATAAGGAGCAAGTGCAGACTTCAGAGCACCGGTGTAATGTGCTCCCAGTGCCTCGTCCCCGAAAGGAACCAAGCCGCAACATTTTGCACAAGCTGTAGCTTCTGAACAGTCATCAAGGGAAGCCCCATGTAGAGAGCACTGCAGTAATCCAGCCTCGGGGTGATGAAAGCATGGATGATGGTGGTCAGATCCAAATCAGAAAGAAAAGATCACAGCCTCCTCACTAGATGGAGTTGGTGAAAAGCGCTTCTGGCCACTGCCACAACCTGACAGTCCAGGCACAGCAGAGAGTCCAGAAGCACTCCAAGGCTGAGAACCTGACTGACTAGAGGGGGGCCAGACCCCATCAATAACAAGAGTCCCAATCCCCTCCAGGTCACAGGGCTGGCCGACCATCATCACTTCAGTCTTGTCTTGATTCAGCTTCAATCTGCTCACCCTCATCTAGTCCCCGACAGCAGACAGACATCAGGTGAACACCAAGACTGCAGGGCCTGGTTCAGATGAAAAAGAGAGGTAGAGCTAGGTGTCATCAGCATGTTGAGGACCCTTTACCCCAAACTTCCAAATGACCTCGCTCAGGGACTTCATATACATGTTGAAAATAAGGAAGACAGAATAAAACCCTGTGGGACTCCACAGGGGAGGTTCCAAGGAGATAATGAGCAATTGCGCATCATCACACTCTGGGACCTCCCCGACAGGATGGAGTGGAACCTCTCAAGAGTAGTCCTATGCACCCTCACTAGGTCCTGCAGTCGTGTCAGCAACACCTCATTGTCAATGGTATCAAAGGTCGCTGAAAGATCTAACAAGATCAACAGGGTAGAATTCCCCTTGTCAATCTCTAGGCGCAGATCATCGACCAAGGACACAAGCACAGTCTGTGTGCCATACCCAGAATGAAAACCCAACTGAAACAGGTACAGGAATCTGATAACTGGCCGGTGACTCAACATCCAAAGAAGGCTTCTTAAGAAGAGGCCAGACAACTGCCATTTTAAGGGTATCCAACACCCTCCCCTTCCCCAAAGTGAGGAGCTGACAACCCCAGCCAGTGATTATCCCAACGTCTCCCAGTTGGCTTTCTCCAGCCAGGATGGGCAAGGATCTAGTTCACAACTGGTTGTCCTCAACGCTCCAAGAACCTCCCCTGCATCCAACTGAAACTGATCCAAAAATACAGGACAAGACTGAGCTTCCATAATCCCAAACTGATTCCACACATGAAATGGCAGCAACCAAGTTGTGGTGAATACGAGTGACTTTGTCTGCAAAAAAATTAATAAAAATGTCACAACAGGCATTATAGGACTCCATTCCTGGGCAAAGGCAGGCCGAATTAACCAGCCCACTCACCACCTGGAACAGCTCCACCAGACAAGACTTTGCAGACACTATGATAGCTGAGAAGAAAGCTTTCTTTGCCGTCATCACAGCCACAGCATAATTCTTCAAAAATTATCTATGCCGCAAATCAGTAAACTTCAGCATGGCAATACAAATAAAGCATGGGGACTTTCTTTGAATCAGGGTCACCCCCCGGGTTCAGCCACAGTGGCAATATGGCCCCCGGAGCCGGTCCTTGCGGAGGCCCCAGAACCACTCTCTGCCCCGGGCTCACCTGCTCCCCCCTCCAGAGCACTCATGGACTCAGTGGTTGCTAGGCAGCTGCCACAACAGGACCTCGAGGAGGGACCTTCCCCCGCCACTGCGCAGAACGCAAGGGCGGGGCCAGTACAGTTATGCCGCTCGCTGCGGCGTGGCTTCTGCCTTATACACTGGTGCTGCATTGCACACAGCGCCAGTGATCTGCTCAAGACTGGCCCCCCTGTGTGTGAAAGAGAGAGACAGAGAGAGGTGAGCGAGTCACTGTCTTGTGTCCTTCTTGATTCCCTTCCCCGTGGAACGTTTGGAGCGTGAGCGCAATCGTGAGTGTGTACCCTGTACCCCATTTACCTAACCTCAGAGTCAGTGACCGAGTGAGTGGGACCGCTAGCAGCCCGGGGTGTGTCCACCCCCCCATCCCTGGGAGCCCCTTCCTTTCCCTGTGTCTCCTGCTGTGTAAGAGCCCCTAACCTTCTCCATGCTCCTTGGATCCCCTTCCCTGTGTACCCCCACTACCGGCACCATTTCTCCTTCCCCCCTGATGCGTGTGGTGACTGTAAGGTGGGTGGTGGGAAAGGAGGGACATTCCTGCATAGATCGCTCGGCACCCTATGATGATATAGGCCTAATCTCTTGAAGATTTAAAGGGCCAACACAATATCTTGACAGGCACAACTCTCCTCAGGACAGTCTTGTGAGCCGAGCTTGGAGTGGTTGGGCCTCCTGGGTGAACACCTGGGGTTGGCTTGTGTGGTTCCCCTGTCTCTGCCCGAGTTCCCCCATTTTACTCCCCTCCTGTGACACTTTGTTTGGCCAAAAAACGTGAAAGCCCAAGACAGTAGCAATATCAGCAGAATGCTGAGCTGTACATCAGTAGCTTCCTTTAATCTGCAGGCCTCAATATACCATATGTAGAGTTCCATGAAGAAAACAGGTTAGGCTTTCTTACCGTTTTTTTCTCTCGCTTAGCTGGTGGAGGTTGCTGCTGCTGTGTAGGCACTATGATGGGGGCTGACTGATACACTGGCTGACTTGGGTAGAAAGGTGTTCCTTCACAAGAAATGGAAAGATACAATCAGTTCATTTGTAATGGAAGAAGAAAAAGTGCAAGATGGCATCAACATTCCATATCCTCCATGCATTCCTTTGAGAAATCCCATAGACAATCTCCATTCCCTGCGTCTATGATATATGTGGAGAAACTGCAACCAAAATCTCACATCACAACAAGATTAGAGATGGAGAAGTCGCTATTCTACTTCTTTCATACAAATCAGTAAGAAACATGGCTCATGCAACAACTCTTCAGCGGTGCCAGGGATGCTGCTAAAATAAGCAAAACATTAAGAGAAAGGAGAATCTGCCCTTCTGGGAAATTATTGAGCTGGAACCACTGTAAGGATTATTTTAAGCAATGAATATATCTACACAGAGTTTAAAATGATTAGCCTGCTATGCAGTGCTGATTGTTTTTCCATAGTAGGGAAGGACTGGTTCAGAAGATCAATCACTTTGAAAAAAAACTCTGTACAAACTCAAAGACAGACAAAAAAGGTGGCATCCCAGAGCACTTTCACATTTGCAGACTGGTGAGTAAGTGAACTTGTAAGGCATCCCTGCTTTCTTCTGAGAATGTAGGGTAGGCCACTTGTCCTACATTCCGCCCCGAGCTGTTTTCAGGAGGGGCAGGGTATAAATTATAGAAATAAATAAATAATAAATAAATACATTCACATCTAAAATAACTTGTTTTACTCTACAACAGTATTTACCTTTGATGAAAATAAAATTACTCTGTGGTGCTTCCTTGGGAAAATTCTTTTTGTATCTGTTCAAAGTATACCAAAAGGAAGCCTTTCACTCACAGAAGACAGTGGCAAAATCCAATAAAGCGAATAAACTCCCAAATAACAAGATTCGATTGGGGACTTACAGGGGCTCTGTCTCTGGAATGAAAAACTAGACTGCAAAGGCCTGAAGAGATTTTCTACTTCTAAGCTGTACACTATTCACAACACTCCATGCAAGATCTGTTGGCCTACCAAAACAGTACATAGACAGGCAGTTCACAGTTTTAAATTGCTAAAACCTAGGTCAAGGGCACAGTCCATGGGGAAAAAGAGAATTCTGAACAAAAACTGTGGAGGTTTTACTTCTTTCTTTGGAAGAACTAACTAACTAGTATTAGTAATTTATTAATGTTCAGCCATGGCCATAACATAAACAAACCAACATAAATATAAGGAGTACTTAACAAATATATAATATCACAATTATATACAAATAGGTCAACAATATCAACCACCAAAATATACATAAAATAATACAATATTAGAGGTAGGCGCACCCAACCCCGAGATCAGGGGTCCCCAAGTTAATCCTTCTTATCATCCCCTCTAATACGTAATACATTGTAAAGAAAATAGGCCAGCTTCTTAGTAAGCTCTCCTTTCCAACCTTCTAAAAGCACTAGCAGGGGCGGAATCGCAGGCCTTGCGGGGCGATCATTAATAAATAATGACAGCCACCTATCCCTAAGGTCCCGCACTCTACAGCAATATAGCAGAAGGTGCTCTAGGGAGCCTACCACTCCAGGGGAACAGTCACAAAAACACAGAGATGGAGGAAAGCCCCTAAAACGGCCCTCAGTGACTGGTGTAGGGAGCACATTCATTTGCGCCATAGCAAAGCACCTGCGGACTTGGGGGGGGAGAGATATAATTGAAGATAAGGTGGCGGTAACTGTGCATACTCGTACAGATCCATAAGCTCTGTCATTGTCTCCTTTTCCCTCATAGTAGCCAATTCGGATTGCATACTGATGTCAAGAAGCCTCTGACGGGTCACTCTCCGTGCCCCAATATACCCCAAGCTGAGTAAACTATCCTTGGAGAGCCCAGCACTAGTAAATTTCCTTTGAATCTGAGTTGCCCAAAAATTATGAACACCATCCTCAAGAGTAAGAGATGCCAATGGAGCAACTAACCCCAAATGCAGTTTAAGCCAATAACCTATCGCAATTAGTCATACTTGAGTTTCTAGAAAAGAAACCGCACAGTCAAGACGAACTGCACAGCTAGGCTATCCTGGCGTGGTTAGGGAGCGCCAGGATAGATCTCAAGAATTTAGTCTGCACAGGCTCAAAGATAGTACATTTCCCCAGTGCCCACAATTGGGCCCCATACAGAAGTTGGGAGAGACCCTTGGCCCTATACACCCTGATAGCTGGAGCCACAAGAAAACTCCCATTGGCCCTAAAGTACCGGCCTATCGCTCTCCTTACCTTATTTGCCTGTCTACGGGCCGCAATTAAATGAGCTCCCCAGGTACCATTAGCCTGAAAAATCAGGCCCAAATACTTGTAAACGGTAACCTGTTCTAACTCAAATTTACCTAGGGACCATCTATAAGACTTCCGCCTGGGTGAGAAGATCATTATTTTTGTTTTATTATAATTAAGCTCCAAAACATTTCTAACACAAAAATCATCCAACACCCGTAACTGCCTCAGCAGACCTACCCGTGTCCTAGAAAGTAGGACAGCGTCGTCCGCATATAGCAATATGGCCACGTCGGTAGATCCAATTCTAGGTGGATGGTTATCCGAGGAGGAGACTACAGCTATCAGATCATTCAAATAGATATTAAAGAGCGTGGGGGCAAGCACGCACCCCTGCTTGACCCCACGTCTAGTCAGGATGACCTTAGATAACAAGCCCCTTTGATCCAATCTAACCCGCAATGAGGTGTTAGTGTATAGCCTCTGGATAAGGCCCCAAAGCCTCCTGTCTATAGATGTACTGGACAGTTTTTCCCAAAGATGGTTTCTGGACACCAGGTCAAACGCAGCTCTTAAATCTACAAATGCTGCATAAAGTCCTGTCGTACGATAATACTTGCTGACCAAGGGCTCAGGATCAGACAGTGATCTGCTGTAGAACGGCCTGACCTGAAACCATTCTGTTCCTCTCTTAAAAATTCCTCCTCCTGCAACCACTTCTCCAATTTTTTCAACAAATACCTGGCATAGATTTTGGCGCCAACGCTTAAAAGGCTAATTGGCCTAAAATTACCTGGTTCTTCCGGTGAGCCCTTCTTATATATGGGGACTACCTCTGCCTCCTCCCAAGTATCCGGGAGCTCCCCCGTAAGATTAATCCCAGTGAAAAGTTGGGCAAACACTGAGGCCCACCAGACCACATCTGATTTAAAGAGTTCAACGGGGAGACCATCCAATCCCGGTGCCTTCCCTGACTTTAGGCCTTCAATTATGTCAATAACCTCCTCTGGTAACACTGGAGCCTAGCTTGGTAAATCACTAAGGACTATGAGCGAAGCAGTAGTGGCAGGGTTCAACATATACATCTCAGAGAAGTAAACTTCCCACCTTGCTGCAGATACTTTATTGCAACTTCCCTTCCTTTCTCTAGCACAACCCCTAATTAGTTTCCAAAAATGGCCAGAGTCATTTCTTTTAGCTGCACTTTCAATCTCCTCCCATTGCTGGAGATAGTATCCCTTCTTTTTCCCTAATACCAAAGCCTTGTACTTAGCCCTTGTTTGGATAAGCAGCAATATCTTAGAATTTGAATGTTCTTTCCTAAACTGGCGGTATATAAAACTTAGTAACTTCCGCATCTGATGATACTCCGCATCATACCAAGGGTTTAACTGAGTTCTAGCCCTACGTGGCCTATCAAGAAGCTTCATCGCCTTCACTATATCCTGGTACCCTGCCAAAAGCTCCTCCATAGCCTGTGCTATCTCCATTTTATACTGACAGCTAATTCCCTCTGGCGAGGCTAAAAAGTGCTGAATCTGAAGTTCCACTTTCTGATTCCATTTACCTCTACGAGTATCCCCTGTGATGTTCTGGGGGGCCAAATAATAAGTATGCGGCCCCACCACCTTAAGTGGACCCTCTCTCCGCAATCTCAGTTCAACCAGGAGATAATCACTACCCGTATGAAAACCTACCTTAAAACAACTCACCATGGGTTAAAGAGTTCCTGACATAATGGCCAAATCAATCACACTACATCCTTGCAAAGATATAAAGGTCAGTTCCGCTGGACAATCCTGGGGGAGCCTACCATTCAACATAACTAGGTCTGCCCTTGCCAACACCTCCGCCAGATGAAGACAGTTCGTATTAACAACCCTGTCCTTGGAACTCCTATCTGGCCAAAGGGAATCATCCAGAACACCAAATCCCCCTACATAGAACAAGGCCTGGTCAGTTTCCCCAAGACGGGCGTTAAAGGCCCCCAGGAGAAGAATCCGAGCCTCCGGGTAAGAGCTTTCAGCAGATTCTATAAGGTCCGACAATTCATCCCAACAGGATTCTTTGTAATAATGTGATGAAAAAGGAGGGACATATACATTAAGCAAGGCCAATAAACCTAGAGGAAACAACATCAATGTCCCACAAACAAGGGTTTGATTCCCTGGTAATGGGGAATATTTAACTGACAGAAGCGAGGAGACAAAACAACTGCAACCACCACTAGAATGCCCACCAACACCCCACCCCCCCCCGGTAGTTAAAGCGTCCAAAGTAAAGGCATCAAACCCAGGCAAAAAGACTGGGCCCTGGTGCCAAGTCTCGTGTAAACATATTATATCATTCCCCATAAGAATGGACAAAAATTCTCTATCAGTTGCCTTACCCCTCCAACCTGCTACATTCCAAGAAACTACCCTGATCTCGGGGAAACATCATTCTGATGCCCCTTCCCCCTGGAGTTTATCTTACACAAATGACAATAAAATGTCTCCATGGTCACGGTCCGCTGTGTTCATACCAGCGGAATCAGAATTCCCCATATTTCCATCTACTGATGTTGGTAATTTCATCTGTGGCTGGCATCCCTGAAAGGAAAATATATCTCCTGAATTACCCAGAACCCTAAAGCCAAAGGCAAAGGAGAGGGGGGGGGGGGAGGTTCTCCCAAACAATCCCCTTCCCACCCCCCACCCTTTGAGTCAACCCCATTTACCGGATTTCACCGGGCTTAGTTCTCCATTCTCTCGGGGCTCAAGATACCTACTAGCCTCCCACTGAGCACTCATAAAGGCTCCATTGCTTGCCCCTAGAGTGCCCACATATTCTCCCCCACCTTTGAAACCCCATCCACCAAGGTAAAGCTACCCTCGGCTCCCCCAGAAAGAACACAAATAGTGGGGGAGACATATACAGCAAGATGGTTCATCTTTAATTTACCCACCACCCCCCAGAAACATCCTGCTGTACTGTGTGCCGTTCACCGAGGCCCAACAAGGTAGCCTCCAGGGGTGTACTACCGACCAACTCCAAATCGGGGTATACAGATTCGTCGGCCCCCCTGGGTCTGCAGACTGACCCTCATGATTAATCGTCTGATTCCCTTCTCCAACTTCCATACTACTTTCCAGAGTTACCACTGCTGGCATAGACCTTCCTATGGGGGAGGGAGAAGTCAGGTCTATGGTGCCCACCCCACAAGCGGGGGCCACCAGTGGCGCCTGCTCCCTAGGAAAATCACCCAGGGTAAAGGTACCTCCTCTCTTCCTCCCAACTCCAGAATTATCAGTGAAAGGAATTAGATTTGGGTTATCCCATGGAGCCTGAGTGCCCCTCCTAGTATGGGATCCCAAAATACCAGTAACAGACTCCCTCCGTACATGGTTTTGATTGTTCTGAACATATATTTTAGCCAGCCTAATTCCGTTAATAAGAAACCTCTCCACAGATCTCCATATGATGTTAACATGAAATTGTTTCCGAAAGGAAACACCACAATGAAATCTGCTTGGCCCATGGTAGATTATTCTAAAGGTTCGAATATCCCTAGGGCCAAAGAACGCCACGGTCAAGGAAGATAGATGCATTGCAGCCAACTCAACAGTATTCCAAGGCGGAAAAAAACCATCTAATCGGGGGAAAACAGTAAAGGCAATAGCTTTGCAACATGGAGCCAAAAAATAGCCCCCAGGCTGCTCCCTAGAGCAAGTACCACCATATGCCATCTGAGGGAACCTATGGGTATAAACCAAGCCCGGGGCCTTAACTGTAATATCCACACTATTATTCTCTTCCAATTTTACCCCACCGCCTGGCTTCTGAACACCCCTTATAAGAGGTCCGGAGTCCACCAGAACACATTTAGACAGCAAACAACAGGTTTTATCTGAACTGTCTGTAATAGTCTTAAGATGCGACAAAATTAATAAAAGTGTCCGGTGGATCAGAAAGCACTGGTCAATCAATAATGTCCCATGGGGCTCCTTAGTCGAGTCCATAGTCCCCCTCTGCCAATAGTCCCACCAATCGGCAGACACACTATTAGCCTCCGAAGGCTGGGGTCCCAGGGGGGTACGGGGGACAACTTTTGGGGTTTCTCCCTCCAGGATTCCCATGGGACGCATGATAATTGAAGCCTGAGGTATCTGAGGAGCAGGTGAAACACAAGCCGAGGGAATAGGTAAAGGACCCAGAAGAAAGGTATCTAACCTTCTCTGCTTCTCCTGCGGGGGGTCCACAACCCCCTCCTTAGCCGACCGCTTTGAGCGTGACATAACAAAATTTTCCGCAACACCTACTCAATAGGATTATAACCAATTGGCAGAAGTCCCCTCACTGACTGGAAGCAGGTCCAAGAGACAAAACTCCGTTAGGAGTCTGGCGACGTCCGGCGCCTAAGGCTGCGCGCATAAGGGTGCGCCTTTGCACACGCAGCCCTTAGGCGTGCTGGCCACGCCTACGGCGCGGCCATAGGCAGGCGCTCGCTTTTGTAGGGCCCGGCAATGTTCAAGGGACGGGGCTATGGCGCCTCCCGGATCCAGTCCCACACTTCTCCAGGGCCCACACTCCGTCTTGGTGTGTGTGTGTGTGTTTCACCACAGCGCCTGTCCTCTAGATAAACAGCAACTGACCAGGGGGCAGCAGCAACAGCCGCGGCAATCCAGTCCCACACCGACTTTCCATTCCCCCTGTGTCACACACAAGCCGTAGGCAGGCGCTCGCTTTTGTAGGGCCCGGCAATGTTCAAGGGGCAGGGCTATGGCGCCTCCCGGATCCGCTCCCACACTTCTCCAGGGCCCACACTCCGTCTTGGGGTGTGTGTGTGTGTGTGTTTCACCACAGCGCCTGTCCTCTAGATTAACAGCAACTGACCAGGGGGCAGCAGCAACAGCCGCGGCAATCCAGTCCCGCACCAGCTTTCTGTTCCCCCGGCGTCACATACAAGCCGTAGGCAGGCGCTAGCTTTTGTAGGGCCTGGCAATGTTCAAGAGGCGGGGCTATGGTGCCTCCCGGATCCGCTCCCACACTTCTCCAGGGCCCACACTCTGTCTCGGGGGGGTTCGCCACAGCACCTCTCCTCTAGATAAACAGCAACTGACCAGGGGGCAGCAGCAACAGCCGTGGCAATCGAGTCCCGCACCGGCTTTCCGTTCCCCCGACGTCACACCACCAACTAACTACTTTCCTCCATAGCTTATAATTCCATACTCAAAAAACCTCCTGTTTACAAGAAGAGTAAAGGCTCTTGCAAATTCAATCATGCACTAAAAAGCATGGAAACTGCAAGTTAAGGCTCCCGCCTTAACTTCCGTGCCATGTTAGCAGTAAAGACATTGTAGAGTCTCACATATTGTGCTCACTCAGGGCTGTCCACCGACATGTGCGGCCGCACATGGCCCCGCAGCCAGCTGGGCCCCGCGCTGCTGCTGCTGCAGCACCCGGAGAGTTGAACTCCTCCCCCAACTAATTTCAGCAGACACAGCCCCCAGCCACAGGGGTGCTGCAGCACTTTCAGGCACAATTCACTCCCCCCCCTCCTCAGCACCATGTGGCTGCGAGGAGAAGCCCACGCCACCGCATGGAAGAGGCACACGCGCACAGCAGTTTTGGAGCCTAAACACTGCAGCTCCACACCAGCATGAGGAGCAGAGGCGGCGAGGGGAGTGACGCGGCAGTGGGCAAGAGAAGAGCCGAGCTCGAGGAGTGGAGTCTTGAGTAGCCGGCCTGGGAGTAGAGTGGCCCTGGCAGGCTGAGGAGGAGGCTGGCTCAGGCAGCATGAGCTTAAGAAGGCAGAGCAGAGCAGCCTGCCTCATAGACAGGAAAGCCGGCACCACGGGGCCATGGCTTTTTTCTCCCTGCTTCCCCCAGGCTCTGAAAGGGTGGGTGGTTTTTTTTTAAATAAATTTAAATGAATTTGTATGGGGAGACCCTCCCTCCACATTAGAGGGCTGGAAGAAGGGTTTGTACATGGGGTGTATTCATCCCTCCCCCACATGTGTAATAGGGTTAGGGGGTGCTAGTGTCCATGCCATGTTTACCTCTACCCCCTCCTACTGAATGTTGGGGGGGGATTGGGAGGGGAGCAGGGACTGTGAGAGGGGATCCCCTCACCCATCCAACAACAAAAGAAGCAGCAGGGTGGACAGCAGCAAGAACCAGCCAGCCAGCAGCTCATTCCCCTCCCAAAGTAAGGCATGGTGGGGGGAATGTTTTGACCCACTCTCTGAGCCTTAAGGAAAGGGTGGGTATAAATTTAAATAAATAAATCTGTGGGTGGAGACCCTCCCCTGCCTGTGAGAACACTGGAGGCAGGGTTTGTACAAGGGGAGTCTGTATGCATTCCCCCCCCCCC
>QEPC01010380.1:304272-337137 GCA_003113815.1 Sphenodon punctatus | reverse complement strand
GACCCCCTGCCCTCCCCCCCTTGCCCCCCCCGCACCCACAGGCCCCCTGCCCTTGCCCCCCCACCCAAAGCACCCCGCACCCCAGCTCCCTTGCCCCCCACACCCAAAGTGCCCCCTGCCCTTGCTTCTTTGAACCCTCACACCCAAAGCACGCCCCTGCCCTTGCTCCCTTGCCTCTCCCACACCCAAAGAACCCCCCTGCCCTTGATCCCTTGCCCCCACACCCAAAGTACTCCCTTTCCTCACTCCCATGCCCCCCCAACCAACGCATCCCCCCTGCCCTCGCTCCCTTGCCTCCGTTCCCTGGTGCCCTGAAACCCCTGAGGCACAATTGCCCAGAGCTCCACTCAGGGAAGGGAAAGACAGAAGAAGAGGCGGCGATCAGTGCTCCTCTTTAAAGCAGGCCTGCCCCTCTCCAATTTTAGAACAAATAGAATGACAGGGCTTTATAATGTAGCGTGCAACACACCTTAACTATTAGAGTGCTCCCGCACTCTAATAATTTAATCAGGTGATTTGGGTATGCTCGGTGGATGGCTGTGATGACAGTTGGAGACAGGGAAGTCAGAAAGATGGATGATGATGTTTCCCAGAGAAAAGAGGCTGTGCAAATGTGAATTTCAGAAAGATCAGAGGAGCCTGAAAGCAGGTATGAGTGAGTCCAACCCAGAGAGCAGCCTCTTGAGAGCAGAAGCCAAAGCAAGGGCTATTTGTTCCATAAAAATGCATGAATGGAAGAGGAATTAGGACTGTGAATCACAGTAGGTGGAAGCTGGCCCAAGTAAAAAGCTGCCAGAAAGAGCAGCGTAAACTCCTTGCACAAAAAGCAGGTGGCACTCAGGGACCCGTGTTGACTGCGTTGCTGCAATTTGCAGTGATTTTTGCAGAATCAGCCAATCCTCGCAGTGCCATGCTGAAATTGCAGTGAAACTGCAGTGAGGGCTGTCTGCAGGATCTTTAAATCCTGGCTCAGGCATAAACTTGTCACCTGACCCTAAACTAAAACTGCTGCTGCCATCTGCCATGACCCGACAGTAAATAGGCCCCTGGGAGATGAATTGTGGGTGGGTGGGGTCTGAAGGTCCTATGTTTGGGTGAGGGAGGTCTAGGGTTTTAATATGAGGTGGGAATTCTGGGCTGCTGAAATTCCAGAGGATTTGAGTCGTGTTTGATTAGCAAAGTTGTGATTCTATGTCAAACCTGTTGCAAATTTGCTTCCCAGCATGTATAGTTATGCAAATCAAGATAATTATGCAAATATTAATACTCGCGGTGAATTTGCAGAATTTCGCTTCACTGGTTGCAGGTGGATTCTGAAGGAAGGAGTCAGGAGATATCTGTCAGGGATGAGGTGAGGTTGGTTAGGAAGGAGATCCCTAATGGAAACACTGGCTTGTGATTGATGGATATAGTCTGGGGATGTTCTACACGTAGTAATGAACATTGGTGACAGGAGGATGATGCCTACAGGTAGTCTATCTAGTGGCTGGCACAATTCTATTCCTCAATAAGGCACTGCAAGACTAAGTGAGTTACTCAATCTCCATAATTTATTTTCAATCACCACTCACCAGAGCCCAATTCCAGTGTCTTGTCTTACAATGCAGTTCCTTCTCTCCTCCGCTAGATAACCTTTCAAAATGGGGCATATGAGGCTCTGCTTTTGCATAATTGTTTTATTGGCTGTGATAACTCTAAATTCAACAAGAAACTGCATTACTCTCATCTGATTATGTGAATTCCTACGAGATACGGAATTTGATTAGTATGAAGAGACAGAAGCAATAACTGCATATCTGCCAATCGTCCTCCATGCTTATTATATTTACTTTTTATTTATTTATAAAATCATTGAATTCCCCACCCCTCCTGCTCAAAGCAGCCTGGGGTGGCTTACAATATTTATTTATTTTGTCAATTTATATCCCGCCCCTCCTGAAAACAGCTCGGGCGGGATATAAAATCAATAAAACCATCAAATACAATAAAAAGGGAAGGCACAAAACCAAACCACTCCCTCCCCCAGCCCACCCTACACCCCATCTCCCTCACCAAAAGCCAGGCGGAACAGCCAGGTTTTACAGATACAACAAAAGGAGGGCAGATCCGTGGCCTTCTAGTTTACTGGAAACCAGGTATTCATGAATTCCTTAACTGATCTTTTATTAGAGAACTTCTCTGGAATTTATTTTATGTATTACATTTTTAGCTCACCCTTCTCAGAAGACTCAGGGTGGTTCCCAACATTGAAAATATAAAATACAATAATATACATTAAAAAACCTTAAAACCCCAACATCATCCCAACTACCCACCTACTCCACCTATTATCCCCACCTACCACCCATCAACCCCCTCCCCAATCCCACTCAACCCTATTCCTGCCTGTCAAGTGCCTGGCCAAACAAAAAGGTCTTACATGTCCAGAAAAGGAGCAGGCTCAGGCGGACTGCCAAAGGAAGAAAGTTTCATAATTGTGGGGCAGTAACTGAGAACACACCTCCCCACCCCCGTGTCCTTCATTGTATCAACTACATGGGAAGTTAGCACTCCGTTCGACCTCAGAGGCCACGGCGGGACATAGTGGAAGAGGTGGTCTTTCAGATCTTAGTGGGGAACTCTTGTTCTAAAGATGGCTGTTCTCTAGCAGACTACTGTAGTATGTCCTTGCAGGAGCCAGACCTTAGTGCAGGTAGCTCCAGTTGAGCAGGATGAAGTGGTTGGAGTCTTTATAAAGCTCAGCTTTGTGCTTATCTAGGGGATCACCAGAGAAGATTTCAGCAGGGAAGAGCAGACTGAAGTCCAGATGATGTGAGCGCAGACAGAAGGACTTTCCTTAAGAGACAGAGAGGCCCAAATGAAGAAGGGCCAGAACTGTACTGTGTTGTTGGAAGGCTGACAGTAAATAAATTGCACAAGGAAGAGAACTTGGTCTCCCAAATCTGCATATCAAAGAAGGTAGGTATGGACCTCAACATACAAATACCTACTGCAGGCAAGCACACTCCTACAACCATCTTCTCCCACACCTCTATCTTCCATCCCTTCAGTTCAGGACAATCCATACTAGCTTTGCCCTCACTCTCTTGATTTCCTAATTTCAGTTCTCTCCCAATATTCCACATGAACGCACTAGACATAAGAACTATAAATCACAAACTAAGAACAGAAAATTAACCTTCCATCTTCACAAATTTCTCTTTATACTCCATTATCTCACACCCCATAATTTGGATTTGTTCAATGACAGGCTCATGGCACGTCAACTACACACAACAGGGGCGATCCAGCGGCCTGTGAGCACCACCCGCAGGCGAAGTTCTTGGGGTGGAGCGCCTGTGTGTTGGGGTCACGTGCATGTCTCGTGCGCTGCGTAGCCCTACCAGGCGGGCATGGAGCCCAAGCCACTGCAGCCCCCGGGCCGACGCACCCTGCAACCCAGGGGATGAAGCAGGCATGGCTTCTGCTCCATCTCCCAGGCCACGGGGTGTGGGGGCTCAGGAGTCGTGTCAGCCGGGGTTGTGCTTTGCCTGGTGCAGGTGTGCTGTGCACGCAGCGAGCGCATTTCAGCCATGGGGTGCACATAGGGTTTGGCATGTGCAGGCCACTGGACTGCCCCCAGTATGGGGTCCTCAGGTTAAAAGAGAAGTTTCGCTCATTTAGGCTGGTGATAGCTTCACGTCTTAAACACCCGGAAAGAAGGCAACACCACATGGGATAGTTGTGAGAAAACAGCTGCAAATCCTGTGTACCTGGGATAACAAATTCTTTCCAATTTAAACTGTATGATAACTGATCTATACTAGCAGTTAGAAATAGATGATGTTTGGTTAGAGCCTCTCTTGTCACCACCTGGTACTGCACTTATGCTTTTTAGCAAAAAACTAGTTTCCAGGGCCAACTGACACAGCTAAGAAACAGCAGCTGGGGGCGGGGGGAGGGAGAGAAAGATGTGATCACACAGACAACTCTCAGATCACCTATTGAATGTGCTAGCATCCTGTCCCCTGGGTAGACCTCCTTTCCTTGCCTGGAATGAAACCGCACTTCATTGTGTTATGAAAGGCTGCACTACAGATTATCACGCCCATCCTGCCAGCTCAGCAGCCTTAGACCAGGCTGCTACTGCAAGATCACATCCTGTGAGGCAAACCAAGGCAGATCAAAATGTACACAGCAACATGGGAGGGTAACTATAGGTGAGGAAAACAAGTCTTGGGTGAGTGGGGAGAAATTCAGGAACCAGATTAAAGACAGCTATGCCATGTATTCTATAGGTTAGTGGATGACAATTACATTGCTGATACAGGTATTTTATCTCCCCTCCCCCCCCCCCCCAGCACTGCTGATTACCAAGGCCAGTCAACAGAAACTTTCTGCTGGTGACACCCCAATAGTATTTGTAAAATAAATGCACATTATCACTAGAGTGTCATCAACTGCTGAGGGTAAAAATTCCAGGCAGTATATCAGGACATGTAAGTGGTGAGCAAAGAAGGAATATTCTTGAGCTACTGATTCCTGCAACAGGATATACATGACTAGGTCTCTACATGGACAGTGATCTTACTCTATAAAGTAAACAGCCACCAAAATATTCATACAGGTTATGCGATTGTGTTACTACTTCTTCCCCTTGCAATCATCCTCCATCTTGTCGAAGGCAGCACTGAAGTCCACATGCTTTCCATCTTTTTAATTCAGTTTATCCAGTGTTAATCAGTAAAATAGATTTGACAGCAGCCAGCACCTCACTTGCATATGTGTGCAGATGCTGCCAGATGTTGGCCTGGGATTGCCCTGGGCTGTGTTGACAGCTAGCCTGAGCTGTGACCATGGAAACCCGCCGAAGTCACAGCCCAGGCTGAGGCCTGCCTGGACCAAAGCAGACTATTGCATCTGTTCCCTGGCTGCCAACTCAGCCTGGGCAGCCTGGCAGGGGACAGGACAGGACGCAGCGTGGAGGCAGAAGCAATAAGCTATATGCTCCTCCTTCTCCCCGCCCTCCTGGCACATTTGTTGGTGGCCGCATTGGGCTGCCACCACACCACTGTCATGTGTGTTTCTACCCATTGTGGCTTTTCAGACATATTTTTACAGCACCCCTATCCAGCCATGTTTGTTTTCAGAGAATCAGAGTTGGAAGGGACCTCAAAGATCATCTAGTACCTCCTACTTTGATGCAAGAAGTCCACACTTACAACACAGTCATAGAGTCACAAGGCTAGAAGGGTTCCCAAGGTTCATCTAGTCCAGCACCCTGCACCAGTGCAGTACCTGACACACCCCAACCATCCGCACACAGAAATCCCACCAATAGCTATAAGCAGAGACTGGGAGCAACCAGAGCACACCGATGTCTGAAACAACAGGAAGTATTCTTTGCTTCCTCACAATGTAGTCCTGCCAAGGCAGAAGAAATTTCTGTAACAGGCAGAGATGGAAACAAGCCCACTGTACTGTCTCCAAGCAAGACACCATCAGGCCCAAACAGCTTGTCAGGGCTAAAAGACTTGTGAAGTTCTCTGTCTTTATGCAACCACCATCTCTCTGATCTGTGCTTCCCTCTCTGTTGACAGGAAGACCCTGCCCTGTGCTGTTTATCAGCACTCCTAGGTGAAGGAGTCTCTGCATTGGCTACACAGAGTTTTTATCCCAGTTGATCACAAACTGCAGGCTCTCCAGTGTCTGCTTGACCACTGTTAAGCACCCCTCTTGAGAGTGAGCCCTAATGAGGAGATCATCCAGATAGGGGACGTTGTGAACTTCTGGTAGTGGCTTTGCAACAGAGAGGACTACTCGTATATTTGTAAAGACCCTGGGAGAAGCCACTAGGATGAATGGGAGAGCTCTGAACTGAAAGTGCTGGCCATTGTATGTGAACCTGAGTATGCGTCTGTGTGAGACCCTGATAGGCACATGCAAGTAGGCTTCCTTGAGATCAATAGAGGTGAGGAAATCATTTGGATGAACTACCAACAAGATGGACTTTAGGGTCTCTATCTTGAACTTCCTTACCCACAGATGTTTGTTCAAACTCTAGAGATCCAAGATGGCTCGTGTTCCCGTTTCTCTTGGGGACTGTGAAGAAAAAGAAGTACACATCCGAGTGCCTCTGCAGATGTTGAACGGGCTCAATGGCCCCTATGGCCAATAGATGGTCGATTGCGTGTATCACTCTCTGATGCTTTGCTGTGCCCCTTGATCTTGGAATCTTTACAATGGATCTCCGGGGCCCCGACTGAAACTCTGTAGAGTATCCTTTGCAGATAGTCTCTCACCCATCGATCAGTGGTTGTTTTTTCCCCACTGAGTCCAGAACCCCACAGTTGGCCCCGCAATGCGAGTCACCATGGGTGAGAGGCATGCAGAGTCAGGAGTTGGCCTGACTGAACTTGTCCAGTTTGGCAGAAAATTTGGGGTCATTTCCCATTGTACGGCCTCCTCTCTGTCACCTCTATCTGTTACCGTTGGATCAACCCTGACAAAAAGAGTAATGAAAATGAAAGTTCTGTCTAAACGGCAATTGCCTCTTGCCCTCTTTCCCAGAGGAATGCACAAGATGACCTTTCTTTTTCTCTGGTTTGGTGGTCATCACTCTTTCAATAGGCTCCCTCCCAAAGAGCTTATCCCCCCTGGAAGGAAACCAACATCAGCATCATCTTGGTCTGGAGGTCCGTTTTCCCTGGCCAGAGCCAAACAACTCTTCTGGCCACCACACTTCTGGCCACCACACATGGAACTATCTCAAGAAGCTGAGCAGAGTCTAGAGCTGCGTCGTGACAAAAGAAGCTGATACCAAGACTTTTTTCAGACTGTTCTTCACCTCCTTAGAAGCTGTTGAAGAGTTTATGTCCTTGAGTCACAGAACCATTGCCCTCACAAAGGTGGATGTGGTAGCGGATGCTACATTCCATGGATGCTGCGACAGAATCTTTTCTCAAAACCTTTTCCACCTTACGATCTAATGGATCTTTTGGTGAACCCTCTCCATCAGTAGGCAACACTGAGGTCTTAGGCAGATCAGAAGCCCTGCATCAACCTAGAGAAGGATGAAAGCCCCGGCTGAGATTCGGGAAGAGAGTAAAAACGCCTAGTCAATGAATGGGTACCTTTGGCCTTAGCCAGCTATGCCCATTCTGCATTTAATAATTTAAGTGAGAGTGAAAGAAGCGGCAGCAGAGAGTCCTCAGGGGACTCATAGCCCGGGGCAAGACCAGGGCCACATCCTCTGCCAAATTTTCCTTCGACTGAGGGGGAGAGGGTGGGGGTGGGCTACTTTGGACACCAATCTGTCAAACATGTCTGGCTAGAAAATCTGAGCACCTGCCTTGGAGACAGGGTCTTGTCACTCTTTATCTGAAAATTCCCCTTCTTCTTGGGCTCCTGAAGATTCCCTTTATCCTCTTGTAGATCAGTCTGGGGTCTAGACCCTGCATTGCCCTGGGACACCTGCAAGGGTTCTGGGGACCCTGATCTGTGGGACCATAGTGTGGACCCCCCAAGTCTCATCTCTTCCCCTGCCCCTACCACAGAGGGTACTGCGCTGGGGTGTAGGATTACTGAGGAATGCGGAGGCTCACATCCCAGCAATTGGACCATTGAACCACTGCTGGGGAACTTCCTCCTTGCCCTGTAAACTTGGGAGTCCTGAGGGGATGAAGGTTCACCTTCCCCCTAGCTGCAGGGAACTAGAGGGGATTGCCCTTCTCCTCAGGGAGTAAGAATCTCTTCCTCTATCACCTCTCCAGTGGAAGGCACTTCTATCCTTGCTTCTGGAGCAGCATCTACACATAGAGCAGCCCTGCCTGTGGGATAAGGCGCTGCTCCCTGAAAAAGAAAGGGAGTGCCTACAGGGTTTCTGCCTATGGTGCTGGTGGATCCTGGAGCAGCTTCGGGCTCGTGAATGGCCCGCCTTGCTCCTCTTTGCGTGGAAAGGGGGGAAGAACTGTGGCTGAAGGACTGGGAATAGGCCCTGTCCTGGTGCCGGGAGTCCCAAACTGGGGAGTTAAAAGTCCCCTCATGGGGAGGACTCACCACCTCCCAGCCCCTAGAAGGCGGTCTATTTTGGCCCCATCCCGCACTGGAGGGACCTGGCTGTGCTGTCCTTTGCACTCCACTGAGGAGCTGGAGGCGGGGATCCTGCCTCTCAGAAACAGAGATATATTAAGTCCACAGCATTCCCCTCGTCCACTGCCATGCTGTTTTCACCTCATCCCTTTTCCCTCATCCTTTGTATATGTCTAAACCAGCTGAGTTACACTTCCTGGATTTTTTCCAGGAAGCTCAATCTCTCTCTTAACACTTTGTTTCAGACTTAGTCTTTTTGTATAATACTTTAAACATCTCATCCCAAAAGCCTACAGGCTCTGCATCTGATGATTCTTTACACCATACAGTGTTATGGGGTGTACTGTCTTTCTATATATCTGAGCTTTCAATGTCAATAGCATGTGCTTGTCAAGCAATCCTTAAAACATTATTCCGTATTCGATCAGCATTCCCCATCCTGGATTGTATTTCATGTTCAAGCTTGCCATCTTCCATAATGCCATCTTCCGGGCTGCCTGTGGCAGGAGGGGCGGGGTATAAAATTGGTAAAATAAATAAATAAATAATAATTCAGTCACTGAGGTATTTAAGATGGTTACACAAATCCATATATCACTCAAATATGGACCCATGTCATTAAACAGACACCACTTTTTTTCAAGAGACACTGTCAGTACAATAATTACATCCATTAGCCTCACAAATTTGATTGTTTAGTAAATGTAAAATTCCCAACTTCCACTGCAGAACAGCCTGCTGTCCTATAGAAAGGGGATCAGGAGAGAATGATTCAGTGAAGTTATTCCTATAAGGTTTAAACAACGTGTTGTGTCAGGAGAAAGAATCAGAGAATTTGGGGCTTGAAAGGGTCGTCTAGTCCAGTCCCCTGCTCCAAGGCAAGACATCCTATACCCTACAGTATCACAAACAGATGCTTGTCCAGAGAGTTTCTGAAAACATCCGAGGAAGCATCTTCCACAGCCTCTTCTCTGAAATGAATTTCACTGCCATTTTAATCTTTTTAAACTTTTAGTTTAATATTACTGCATCCATAACTCTTTACTCACACAAATCACGATCAACATTTAATCTGTTTACAGATCCATTACTGTTCATGTTCTGCCTTTAAAAAAATTTTTTTAATCAAAACTGATGGAAGATCTACTTTTTTCTCTGCAAAATCCTACTTTTTTCTCTTTTTTCCTCTTACCCCGCAAACAAGTCAAGTTATTTGTTTCAAATAAGTTGTGCAATCGTTTTCCCCATTTGTTAATAACCCACCAACCTATTCTGATTCCAGTAAACATCTGATCTCTCTCTCTCACACACTCACACACACACACACACCCTCCAAACAATTCACAAACTTTTCACTCTATTGATTACTCATGGCAGGTGACTATTCTCTCATGTCATATGGTACTGTTTCTGATCCCTGTCTAAATGTCAAAATTAACAAAAGAAAAAAAATCTAGGTTGTGTGGTTGGTACCTAATATCTAAAAGCCTGAGCCCCACTGTACTATTGCAATACAAATAATAAAATGAAAGCACACTGAATAATGCATAGCAAGTAATCTCCTTCACACAGGAATACATTTATTTGCATGATTATGGGTACTGATGTCAGAAAAAAATCATCCCCGACATTTATATACAAAAAAATGTTTGTTAGACATGAATAATAAGGCAATAAAAATATGGTCTAACAGAGCAGCCCTTTCAAATTCAAATAAAAGCTTACAAACTCTCTGGCTTTACAACATTCAAGCAGTCCTGAGGAAATTAAACAATGCCCAAAAAACTTCAAATCTAGAGCACTCTTCCTCTTAAATGTTCATGCTTACCATAGGCATTAGGGAATTCCCCAGGACCCGGTCCTGGATAAAATGGGCCTGGCCCTGGCGGCTGAACAGGATACTGCTGTGGAGGCCCGACATAAGGAGGGCCACTATGACGATACTGTGAGAGAAAAACCACAATGATTTAGAAATAGCTGACACATGCCATAACATACAGAAGCTGGAATTTACCTGGTTACTACACAAGGGGGGGGGGGGGGGGGAGGAGAAATAAGATTATTTAGCTATTAATTAAAATGTATACCGTTCCCTTCCCTGAAGACTTGGGACATTTACAGAAACAAAAACACACAAAAAAGTAAAGATACCATATAATATAATAAAATCCCCTTATAATCCCTACCCTCACCACTAAAACCCACCCACCCAACCTCTATCCCTCCCCGCCAAATGCTTTGCCAAAAGGAAAGTTTTGCACCACCTCCGGAATAAGCTCAGGCTCGGACTCTAGCAGACCTCCAGGGGAAGGGAGTTCCATAATACCGGGGCAGCAACAAAAAACACCTCTCTGTGGGACCTTGTCATACAGACAAGACTGGCAGGTGGTACCTGTAAGAGGGTGCTCCAAGCCGACCGCAGGGGTCACAGTGTAGCATGGAAAGAGAAGCTGTCTTTCAGATATATGGGGCCCAAGCCGTTTAGGGCTTTAAGCACCCTGAATTGTGCCCAGAAAACTATAGGAAGTCACTGCAGACTATAGAGCACAGGTGTAATGTGCTCATAGCAACCAACTTACAGAAGGAGCCAGGCCACCACGTTCTGCACCAGCTGCAGCTTTTGAACAGTCACCAAGGGCAGCCCCACATAGAGTGCATTGCAGTAGTCTAGCCTTGGATGATGGTGGCCAGATCTGAATCAGAAAGGGCTGCAGCATCCTCACCAGATGGAGAAAAGTGCTCCCAGCCACTGCCGCAACCTGACAATCCTGATGCAGCAAGGGGTCCAGAAGGACTCCAAGGCTGCAAACATGAGTAACTAGAGGGGGCCGGACCCCTCAATGAAAGAGGTCCAAATCCCCTCCAAGTCACAAGATCGGCCAGCCATCATCACTTCAGTCTTGTCTGGATTTAGCTTCAATTGACTCACTCTCATCCAGTCCCCAACAGCAGTCAGGAGCTAGGAAAGCACCAAGACTGAGGGACCTGGGTCAGATGAAAGAGAGAGGTAGAGCTGGGTGTCGTCAGCTGATGGCACCTACTCCAAAACTTGCTCCTGACAGCAAGACTAGAACCAATGGGCTCAAATTACAAGAAAGCAGATTTCAGCTAAACATTAGGAAGAACTTCGTAACGGTAAGAGCTGTTCAACAGTGGAACAGACTGCCTGGGCCAGTGGTATGTTCTCCTTTGCTGGAGGTTTTCAAACAGAGGCTGGACGGCCATCTGTCAGGGATGTTGTAGCTGTGGATTTCCTGCACTGAGCAGGGAGTTTGACTAGATAACCTCTGAGGTCCCTTCCAACTCTAAGATTCTATGATTCCAGATGATCTCACCGAGCAGGTTCAGATACACATAGAACAAGAGGAGAGGCAGAATGGAACCTTGCGGGATACTACAAGCGTGCATGTCGTTTTTGTTATGTATATAATGAAAACAAAATTTGTCATTTTTGTTATCGTTATTGCAACAACAAAAATGACAAAAAATAATGAAATCAATAACAATAACAAAACTCGTTACTGATTTCGTCATTGCCTAGCAGGTGTTTTCGGAGGGAAATGTGGTGAGGGGAGGAGGAACAGACATCTCAGAACCAGAAACAGTGTTGAACTCTTGAACTGCGCCTGTGATGGGAGGAGAAAGACCGGATGGATGAAATTGCTGGCCAATGAGCAGCACAAGCAGGTCCCAGGCAGTTGAATGACACCCTGTGATTGCTCAATGCCTCCTGCCTCTCAGAACCAATCAGGGGAGCTCTGGGGGAGGGCACTGCAACCCTTTATACTGCAGGGCTGAGCTGCGTCGGTTCTGTGTTAGCTATTGCTCTGTGAAGGTAAGTTTGTAGAATCTACTGGTGCTTGCACTAAAAATCCTCCCATATATATCCCTACCACCTTACCTTTCCGATTTTTATTCCTTACCCTTACATTTTACCTTTTTCCTTCCCCTGCCTGTCTCCCCCTGTACACATATATATGTAGATATAGGTAGTATAGTTTAGCTAGATAGATAAATTAGATGATAGATATAGAATAGAGTTAGATTAAAGATAGTGGCTATACCTCTGAGTTTTCATTTTCCCTTCCCCTGTCTGTCTCCCACTGTCCATATATTATATAGATATAGATATTAGTTGTATATAGAGATTAGATACTAGGCTGTTTTACTATACATATTAGGATTATAGGATAGGAATATTTTCTATTATACATAGGTTAGATTTAGTTTAGATTGTGTGTGTGTACGTGTGTGTATATATATATATTATATATATATAAATAAAAATAAAAATAAGACTATATATTGTGTGTATACCAATAACAATACCAACAACAAAATCTTCATTTGAAATTGGTAACGATACCAATAACGACAATGATAAAGTAAAATGACATTTTGTTAACAAAAACGAAGACGACACATTTTAATGACAATAACAATGGGATTTTAGAGTTAACGCTGGTATGCCCTTTGTACCTTTGATTTTAATATTTGTGTTATTCTGGCATTATTTACTTTATATGTGTGTTTTATTGGTTGTATGGTTTTTTCTAAGGCCGATGACTTTGCAATAAAATTTACTACTACTATTTACTACTGTAACAATAACAAAAAACGACATGAGGTCTGGTGCACACCCCTACAGGATACCACAGGAGAGGTCCCAAGGGGACAATGAGCAATCTCCTATCACCACCCGCTGGGGCCTTCCAAGACAGGAATGAATGGAACCACTCAAGAGCAGTCCTGCGCACCCCTACCAGGTTCCGCACTTGTCTCAACACCACCTCATGATTAACCATATCAAAAGCCGCTGAAAGGGGAATAATTTCTGTTGAATGTTTTCATTAAAAAAAATAAAAGATCATTTAAGGACACTCCCTGACTTCCCCTTTCCTGACATTTTACCCCAATAGAGAAGTGGGCATTGGACGAAGAAAAATATAATGATTCCTTAATGGAGAAGTCTGTCACTACTCACGATGAAGCCCAACCAACTACCATGTGAGATACTGCTGGGAGGGAAGGGATATGGAAGAGGAAGGGAGATACGCAGCAGACAGGAAGGCCTGGGTGGGACACTGGCCACAGAAACAAGATTTCAAGAGTGTTTGAGGGGGAAAGAGTGGGCCAAAGGGAAACAGTGGCCACACTGTACATGGGGTGTAAAGAGCTGCATCAAGTGGACAATAAAAAAACCCCAAAGATAATTTGGAATCACATTTGCTAAGCCCCATGCCCTGCATGAAGGGGAAATTTAAGTATGCTCAGACAGCGCAAGCCTGTCACAGAAAGAACTTATGATACTAACTATATCATCTTTATTCTCCATCTGTCTCCTCCCTTAAGGCTTCATTCTTTAAAATACAGGCAGTCTGGTATTCTCACAAGATCATGGTTGCCTATGAATACTTTACCTGTGGTATACAGTATTGGGGGCCCTGGGGCATTGGATACGGCATAGGCAGATGGTTAACCATCATGATGTGTTGGTTGGTTTGATACACTGCAGTTGGTGTTTGTGCACCAGGACGGATGGAAGGGCTGCTGTTCTGGATGGTAGCTCTAGGAGGCTGTATTTGAGGTCTCTGAAAAAACTGGTGAAGAAAAAAAACAAAACACAGAGCATTTAACATTTTATTTCTGGAAACGAGAATTTGCAATACTAGAGAGCAGCAGATAAATCATACTGTAGCTAAAACTTTCAAGGGGCTGCCACACATTCAGAAAAATGCAGGACACTTTAAAAAACACTACCCCTGAATGAAACCACCTCCCTCACAGAGCACAAAGCAGAGTGAAAGGCAGACCAAGAGAGAACAGTTTAAGTTAAAATGATTTCACTATCCATTAAGAGCTAGTGAATTATATGATCCAGCTTTGAGACCAATGGTCAAGAGCAAAATTGCTAAGCAGAATTTAAAAAGTGTGTTGGGAATTTGAATTTTGTGAAAAGACCATATTTATAAATTATTTGCTAGTTTATTAAAAGATCAACAACATTGCTCTAATAAAATTAAATAGCGTAAACCTGAACATTTATGGGGTCTTGGGTCCCACTCCAAACTTACCCTCTTTACCCTAATAAAATTTTGTAGAAGATTTATTTATTATTTATTTATATAATAGATTTCTATCCCGCCCCTCCTGCCATGCAGATCGGAATATTTGTCCTTGGTTTCTTTTTTCCAAAGGTGGCAACCCCTCTCAATTTTCCCTAGTTCTTCCACCACACCCATATGAAATAACCACACACACACACAATTAAATACCATACAGATATACCCAGGAAACAAAACAACCTGGTTTTACGTGGATTAGGCTAAAAACCCCTCTTAAGACAACACAAGCATCCAGGTCGTGAAAGCATACATAGCACTAGAGGTCCTTATTCTTACTATAGTCTTGATAACTTCAAAAGTAAACAGATAAATATTAATGCATTCACTACTTAATGATGGAATAGAGTGACCATTATATCATGCAGAACCAGTAATTAAAGTTACCTGGATGGGTCTGAATCCTCCCTTCAATAACGAAGCAAGGAAGAAGCAGGAAATAGAAAGAAAGCCAATGGAATAGCTTACAGATCAATAGGAAGGTGTAGGATATAACATGCACCCTGACACAGATAGTTTCTTTATTTTTTTCTATCTTGCTCTCTTTAACAGGGTGGTCAAACAGCAAGAAAGATCCTGAGCTAGCATCAAGGAATCTTCCCCTGTCCGAATCACAATCATGCATCAGTGTCGTGCTTTCTAGAAATATTTTATTCTTCAATGTAAAACATTAAAATAAGTTTCAAAAAATAGGATATCAGAGGAAGGTTTCATGTTCACCTCCGTCCTAATTTCAAATATTTCTCTTTCTTCTTCACTGACCCATTCTGGTGGTCCAGAAGAAGCAATATGAATAAAACAGCAACAAAACCAAGCTGAAATCCTGGAGTTCCTTCTCCATCTCTTCACAACAGCTGGGAAAATGAGATATGCTGTGTGCTCACCTACTGAGCAGAAGGGCAAGGAAGTTTCATATCACTCTAAAGTGACAAGTGGTGGCTGATCAGGTACATGGGAGCAAGTAGTCGGTCTACACAGGCGACCTCATGGAGGACAGGGAAGAAGAGGGGAAGAAAGTTATTGGGGAATAGAAGTCTGAGTTGGAGTAGGCAGTCCTAGCACTGGAATAGGCAGGTCCTTCAGAGATATGATAGATTTATATACTCATATGATGCATCTATACTTGTAAACAATGGCACTGATCACAGAATACTCAACCTGTTTGTTCTTAAGGACAAATGCTAGTAGTCCCCTCTTTGAATGACACTTATTTTCCCTTCCTCCATGATGCAGATAAAATGAACAAGATGATGATCTACAGTGTAAAATTCAGTTGTCTGGTGATAAGAACAAGATGATGAAAACAAAACAAAAGCCACCAAATTTCTTGATATTTGGAAATGAGATGGCTGTGTAATAATGTGCAAGTTCAAATGGATGGTGGTTATGTTTTCTAGTATCAAATGACACCATGAAAGGAAAGAGTGAAAATGATTCCGTGCGGATTTGGTATTCTTGGTTACTTAGGATCATAGAAATAGATGCAGAAGGGGCTTGCCAACACTGCAAGCATAAATCTCATTTTCTCCCATTTTTGCTATTTTCTACTTTTAATCTCCACGTATTGCACTATTACATGAAACTCCAGAGCAGAGAGGGGCTAGAACAGGCTTGCATGCTGGACACAAGGAAGACATTTCTTCTGTAGTTCTTGTTATGATGTCACCTTTGACTGCTTCTTCGTTGGCTTTTGAAGATGTGTTTATATTTAGTCTACTAGCATTCCACAGAGATGTTCACCATTTTATTCTTCAATGTAAAACATTAATAAGTTTCAGAAAACAGGATACCAGAAGACGACTTCAGTGTCCCCTCTATTTAAATATTTATTTAGGAACGGGTGATCTGCAGACTGCACTTTGGTCTGTTCTACTGACTGTGCTGACTAGGCAGAGTTCAACAATCAAATCAGTGTGACAATTTGTCAGATTAAGTTCAGGAGTTAATACCATAAGTACACAACTGCCACTGGAAAAAAACAAAACCCTCTATATTAATTATTATTATTATTTTTAAAAGAAGTTGCTAAAAGAGGAACATATGAAACCTGTTTTTCTCCTCAAACTCTGCTACACCATGCATTTGTTGCACAGTACTGGTCAATGAGACAGTGAGCAGGTTTAGAGAAATGGAAATTACTAGAATGTGCACGAATTTTCATGTGTCATCAATGGTGAGGTTTTTTGTAAAAAGATAATTGAAATATCTTGTCATTATGAAATTCTATAGAAATTCTTTGTGAAAAATAAGCTGAGTCATCATTCTGCTGTAACTGGTGGAATGAAAGTGAACTTTGCACCAAAACACGGAGCATTCCAAAACACGTGGAGAACTTGGCAGGCTTGCTCTGACCTCACATTAAACTCTTCCATAACTATTTACCCTTGATGTACTGTAGCAACCTGTACTCTATAAAGAAGAGATTCCTGGCTTTTAAGAACTTATGATGTGTATTTCCACTTCAGTATTGTCTCACGGTATAAGCGGAAGTTGATAAAAGCTGGTTATAATTTTTGAAGAAAAGAATGAAGATAAAAAAGACAAGATGGCTTAATTAGTTCTCTCAACCCGCAATAAAAGATAATGGGATAGTTATAGAAGTGTACAAAAGGAAGCAATACTTGTGTAAAGCAATGCAATGAGAAGAGAAATCAGACCCATTGGTTTGAGAAGTAAGATGGTTAGAATTTTTGTTCAATAACTTCAAAGTAACAGGTCTGTGACAGAACTTATTTCTTTAATTTTAAATATAGCAATGCTTCCAAAAGGAAAAACTTAAGACACCAGTTCTAGAGAAAAGTGAATGCCACCCAAGCACAACAAAACTAACCTGAATACAGGTCCCATTTGATACAAGTCATTCCTAGCTAACAGAATGTTGTTACAGGGTGTTAACAAACAAGGCGTTAGCTTGCTGCAGTCTGGGTTTGGTCCATTCAGCCCTTGCTCACATGTTCAGCAGGTCCAGCCTAATAAATGGGCAGCCCCCTGCATGTATTTTGTACATTTGCCAGCAGTCTCTACTGGTAGCACCAGTGAGAGCAGAGAGGACAGGAAGCGATCACTCTTTGGGCACTCTAGGATTTTCACCCGCAACTCTATGGTCGTTTTTACATGGACTGCACACATCCACACCCACCACTCGTGTTCAGGCAGGTGTGTGGCGGGTGTGTGTGTGTGCGCCCATGTAAGCGCCACGGGTGTCAGGTGTTTGTGCGCTCCTGCCACACACCGACCCACACCCATCTCGACCCACGGAGTCCTCCAACAGAACTGAGGAAACTCCGTGCATGGAGATGGGTGTCGGTAGGCGTAGGTGGGGGGGTGTCCGTGTAAGTGGGCACACCCCCACCTACACCCGCCGCACTGACACCCCCACCCAGGTCCGTATAAAAACGGCCTATGGTGCTGGCAGACCTGTATGCACAGAGGTACTGCACGCAACCAGACTCTATTCTACTGCTGCAGTAGACGTTTTGAGGTGCCATTCCTGCCAATACTTTTGACAGTGGTGTTTTGCAACTATTTTCCTAACAGTTTAATGTCACACATCTAAGTGCAAACACACACATAGTAGATTGAGGTAATGCTAATTCTGCCCCTCAGGATAAAAGCAGAAAAACTGAGAATTAAGGATGCAACTCTGTTACTCATTCTCAGGTAGTGCACAGCAGCATGCAATTCTGAGATGAGGTTCAACATTTAGGAATCAGGTGGCTCAGGGAAAGGTCTATAAGTCTTCAAAGCCATATAAATCTTGATAATCATCACAAATCTCTCCCCTTTTGTGTTTAAGGCTAGGCACCATTTATACATGAGTCCCATCAATGTGACATACCTGCACAAAACTGGAAAACTATGCCTACCATGACAGTTATTCTTTCACACCAACTGCTTTTACCCATGAACAGGCACAGACTTTTAAAAGTCTGCTTATTTCACTACCTCATTGTTTGCTGTTAACATTGTTCTTTCAGTTAAACATACCTTTTTTCCTCAAGCATATTTTTTAATAGGACACACTACAGAGTCACATTGGAGGTCATTTGTAATGAAGAGTTCTGTTTGCTCCTGCAAAATCTATAATTAAAACTCAAAAGTTAGAGATGGAAAAAGACCTTTTAGGCCCCATTAAGTCCTTCTCCAGTCAATGTAGGCTTGTTCCTGAGTTTCCTATTATCTAACCTTTGTTCAGTCTTGGTTTCAATGGTTCTCTCTTCCCCTCCCACGCCACACTATGCTCCAGTCTACCGTGTCAGTGTACTGCTACATAGTCATAAACTAAAATCTGTATCCTAAATTCTTATACATTTCTGAAAAGAGGAGAGTATCGTTAGCTACATGTAAGGGACAAAACCTGCAATTTCACTGGAATATGAGTGATGTTCACATGCTACAAAAGTTTAATTGAAAACACAAAGGA
This sequence comes from Sphenodon punctatus, assembly GCA_003113815.1. NCBI lineage: Eukaryota > Metazoa > Chordata > Lepidosauria > Sphenodontia > Sphenodontidae > Sphenodon > Sphenodon punctatus. Next base: position 318,522 of record QEPC01010380.1, on the reverse strand, counting down.
AGTTTCTGTAGCAGAAGTATTTTGTCTGAGGTATGTTTGAGGACGTTTTTCCAACACAACGTAAATCTACAACTTTTCAGTTTGAAATAGAGACAGGGAATAACAGACATCTCTCTTTGAAAACGAAAACACTCCTCAAAGGAAATACAAGAATAACATGCCTCCTTCCTCTCAAGATTACTGCTCAGCACACATTCAAACAGTTTGTATAAATTGTTCTTTCCAGCCTGAGATGCTTCTTTTGGTATTTTCTTTTAGACTGTCGAGTTAGACTAGTGCTGAAACTCGGTCCTCAGTTTTCCCCAGAAAACACAGAGGACTGAGGTACTTGACTCAATTTTCCGAGTGCCGAAGTTTCAAGGAATGGCACCCAAAACTTCAGAACTGTGAAAATCCTTGACCAAGTAAAGTGAAGGGGGCCAGAGGCCGGCAGTAGGCTCCTGCTCCCCCTTCCCTGGCCCCCGCTGGCCAGGGAGAGAATAGGCCAAAAGGGGCCAGGAAAGGGGGTGGGGTCTAGCAGATGCTCAGGAGTGGGGTGCTAAGGGGGTGGGGACCTAGCAGGGGCTGAGGGATAGAGTACTCACTCTCTGGAGGGACTCCGACAATGCGTGGCATCCTCTGGACCATGTACGTTTGGGAGGAAGCTGGGCATGATCATAAAGGCTGAATGGTCTCATCTGAGCACGCTATGGTCTTTCCAAGATGGTGCTGGCAACGTCAGCACACTGTGGGCACCATCTTGGAAAAGTCTGAGCATGCTCAGAAGAGGCTATTCGGCCCTTCTGAACATGCCGAGTCTTTTTTTTTTTTTCCCCTTCAAACTTACCTGGTCCAGAGGAAGCTATGCGTCACCAGAGCCACTCCAGAGGGTGAATACTCTACCCCTTCAGTCCCTGCTAGACCTCCACCCTCTCTTCCTTAGCCTGTTCCCTCCATTCCACGCTCCCTCTGGCCCCCTCCTTGGCCCCCACCCTTGGAAACTACTCACAAGTATTCGCCGAGATTCCTCGGACCAGCCTAAACACTCGGGGCCGGTCCTTGGAACTTGGGTGAATACTCTCGAGTAGTTTCTTCACTACTCAATTCATCCCTAAGTTAGACTGTCAAAGAAAATTTCCTTTGACTCTCCTCAAAAGGGAGGGAGGAAATGACAGCACAGAGAACTTCAGAAGGACTCTGGTTTGCAAAGGTTGAGGGAAATGCAAAACAAAGTGCCAAGTGATTTCTAAACTTTTCTTTAGTTTTAAATATAGCAACTCTTTCAAACGAAAAAGACACCAGTTCTAGAGAAGAGTGAATTCCACCCAAACACATCAAATTTGACCTAAATACAAGTCCCACCATTCCATACAAGTCACTCCTAGCTAGCAGAATGTTGTTATGGGGTGTTAACAAACTAGACGTTAGCTCGCTGCAGACTGGCTTCAGTCCATTCAGTCCCTGCTCACATGTTCAGCATGTCCAACCTAATAAACGGGCAGCCCCCTGCATGTATTTATGTGCTTGGGGCAGCCCATACTGGCAGTACCAGTGAAAGCAGATCTCTACACAAATTTGATTCTTGCTACCCGAGAAATTTGTTTCTACCTTGTCTCAACAGCAGCCCGAGGAGCTCAAGCTAACCATCTTTAGATTTATTACAAGTGGAAGGTCCTTCACCCTAAAACATGCATCTCTCACTGAGCTCCAAGAGTCAAAGAGCTCATGCATTGTAAAGCTCATCTCAGCGACGGCACATGCATAAGGGTACTGGAGGTGATATCCCACCCACTGCCCTCACTAAGCCATTCAGCCCCCAAACTTCCATTTGCTGCAGCAATTCAATTCAACAACTGAATTGAATTGCCCTGCCTGCACAGGTAAGGCAGTTCAACTCAATTGCTACACCTGAGACTGGCAGCAAAAGCAGCTGCGAGCTCAAAACCCTCTCCTCCCTCCCATATCAGGAAAGGGAGGGGGAGAGGGCTTGAAGTGCTTTATTTGGCATGTGCGCTGTGGTCTCTTGTCCCCAGCATGCATACCCTGTGAAACATAGGGGTGGGGCTAGAGGTGGGGCTGAAGGATCTATTGCTGGTTTCCAAGTGAGCCAGATGAGAGTTCTCTTGGCCAATGGGGGCAGAGAAGTACTCCCTCCACTCCTTTTTCAGAAGAGGGGTGGGGTAATGAGTGAGAGCCTTGGAACAGCAGCAAAGGAGCCAGTTTGGATCAGTTCAGAGACTGCCTCTGTGTCACAGAGAAGACTGATTTTTCTACTTTCTGGATAAAAAATATTTTTACTACTGGTCTTTGCTACTCTTTTTTGTGGCTGCCCCTTTGAATTTTGTTCCCTGTCCCCAAGTGAACTGAAGCCTACCTGGAATCTCAGGATTTTAAGGATTCCCCCCCCCCCCCCAAATTTCTTCTCCTTGGTGTGGGAGCTTGTAGGAATGACACTAAAAGTCCTATATAAACAAAACAACAACAACAACGATTCTGGATTCTAATTGCCTGTAGTTTCCAAATACTAAAACGTATGCTTGAATTGTACCTTAACCAAGATACCCTCTGCTGCCTCCCACCCAAACATTTCCTTGGGGTTCTATGTCTTTCGAGACTGACTCACACTACTATCAATCAATCAATTTTTATTGTCAATGGCGTAAATTTTGCCAAAGTCAACAATACAGTAAAACATACATCTACATCTATCACATCATACCCATTGCTATAACATTAACATTACATAACAAATTATCCCACACAACCTTCACATAGATAAAATTATTTTTAAAATAAATAATCAATTGTATTTCCTTGGTAAGCATCCCTCCTCGGGAACCAAGTCGTATTGGTTTTTAATCAATTGCCTAGTGTCTGACCCCCCACCTCCTCACCCGCAATCTTAAATTGGCCGGTCCTTTTCCTAGCTTCAAGCATTTGGGATAACATACACCCTACTTCTCTCACTTTTTCCCCTCCCTGGCATACAAAAGAAACTGGAGTCGGTATTTGCTCAGCCAATACCTTTTCCCTCCCAAGATTTTATCCATCCATTCAGCCCTTACTATGTCCGTATACCGGCAATCCAATATTACATGGTATATATCATCAATTTGCTTCAGCCCACATGGGCACTTGCACTCTTCCTAGGGAGTCTGGCTATATTGACCTTCAAGAACCTTGGAAGGTATTAACTGAAACCGACAGAGTGTATATATTCTTCGGATTTTAAAATTTTGGAGTTCAGTTAGTTATTTTTCTCTTCCCCAGGACTCCTTCAGCATTACATAGAGGGGGGCCACTCTACTGGAGGTAGCTTGCGCAAGCTGTTCTTGCGCAGCTATATCCTCCAGGCGTTGCAAGATCTCCACTCTGAGGTAAATGGGTATCTGTTGAACCAGTAACAGGTACCCATATCCTAAGTTATTTAACAATACACCCAGATCCTCTCTCCAGGAGGATCCCTTAGAAACCTCCATTGTTTTCATCCAACAAATCTTAGGTAATGCGTCCTCCTCCATTTCCATCATCCTAAACCAGTATCTGAGTAGACGGCCTTGCGCTCTGACCTTGACAGGGAGTATTTCCATCTCTGTTCTCATTAGTGAGATTGGTGTGGCCTTTGGGGACCCCAAGACCTTTCTCATATATAAATTCTGGAAGCCCTCCAATTGTAAGCCAACCTGTCCTCCCCAAACCGCCGCTCAATATACAGACTTGGGTATTAGTTTTTCCTCTAACAGCTTTACAGCTGGGGTCACGTGCCTGCCCCCATTTTTATTCCAAAACTTAATTACCCCATTTGCTGCTTGTTGCAGCTTCAGTCTTATTACATCCCACTGTTTATTCCACCTGCCAGTCGCAGAAAACGTTAGTCCTAGGTATTTGTATCGATCAACCTGCTCCAACCTTCCCGCTCCCAATCTCTACACATGCCAAACTTGTCGCTTCAAAAAGGCAACCAGCTTAGTCTTTTCATTATTTATGGCTAATTCATTAGCCCTACAATACTCCTCCAATTGTTGTAATACCCGTCTCAGTCCCACTTGTGAAGTGGCCATGAGTGACGTATCGTCCACATACAGCAGTGTGTTTATACTCCTACCTGCCACGTAGGCTGGGTGCAAGTCATCTCCTTTCAGATGGTCTACAATATCATTGATAAATACATTGAAAAGCATGGGTGCCAACACGCACCCTTGCTTCACCCCCTTTGTTGTATTTATAGGGGCAGTCAAATCCCCTCCATCAGAAATACGAACTCTAATTTCAGTATTCTGATAGAGTCGTTGGATCAAAGTCAGCAGCCTTAATTCTATACCCATCCGTTTTAGCTTCTCCCACAGCAACCGCCTGTTCACCGAATCAAATGCTTGCCGTAAATCGACAAAGACCACATATAATTTAGAGCTCCTAATCCAAACATATTTACTAATTAAATGAGCCAAAACAAAACAATGATCCACTGTCTATCGTCCTTTTCTAAATCCCACTTGCTCAATCTTAATGACCTTATTTTCCTCCAGCCACTCCCCTAGTCGGACTTGCAGGGTCTTGGCATAAAGCTTGGCCAGGATGTCAATCAGACTTATTGGCCTGTAATTCGAGGGGGAAGCTCTGTCTCCCTTTTTATAGATAGGTACTATTGTACTCAAATTCCATGTCGCTGGGATTATCCCAAAGAGATTTATAAAGTTGAACAGTTTCTGTAGAATGGGGGCCCACCACTCACAATTCCCTCTCAGCAATTCTTCGGTTACTCCATCTTCTCCTGGTGCCTTTTTACTTGGTAAACTCAGAATGAGATCCCTAATATCCTGGGTTGACAACTGTAGCCAGTCAGGGAGAGCCAAAATATCCTCATCCACACCCTCTACCTCCGTTCTTTCATCCCCATTAAACAAATCATGATAGAATTCTTCCCAAACTCCTGCCAGTATCTCTGAGCTAGGAGTATATTCCCTACCCGATCCTACATTTACAATCTCCCAGAAGACTTTCCCATCCCCTTTCTCCACTGCCTCTGCCAAACACCTCCATTGTACTGCCTGTTTTTTCCTCCTTACCAGAGCCTTATATTTCCTTTTCTCTTCTAAATACTGTCCTATAACCTCTTTTCCCCTAACTATTCTCACCTTGTGTGCCAAATACTGCAATCTAGTCTTTTGTCTCTGACACTCACGGTCAAACCATCTATGCTGTATAGCCATCCTTACTTGTCTCTGAGACTCCGTTGTTAGTAACTCTGCCCTAATTTTACTTAACATGGTTTCATATCCCTCTATCACATCTGGCCATTCATTTTGGTCATCCAACAGTTGTACCCTCAATTTAGCAACTGGACCCTTTTCCAAATATTTATGGCTATCTTCCTCCAAATCCGGCCCCCACCTGCGGAGTCTGCCCTGTTTAACTTTTACTAATCCCAAGGCAGAGTTTACCTTTCACCAATCCACCCAATCCCGAAACAAAAAGTCTATCCCAATTGGTTGGTGATCACTGGTACCCACTGGCAGTACCTCAAAATTGCCCCACCTACCCACCTGACTCTCCGGGACACATATATAATCTATCACGCTAGCTCCAAACCTGGCAAGATAGGTATAGCTCTCCCCTTCGGTTCTACCAGATGTTCCAATTAAAATTCTCCAATTTATCCTATAGAGGAATTCCAGAAACTGTAATCCCTCTGAATTCAATTCTGAATCCCTGGATTGCTGTTTAGGTTCAAAAAACGGATCCTCTATAACCAAACCCATCCTCTGAGCCACCACCCCATCATTATTTCCAGATCTCGCATTCGTATCTCTTGCCATTATCAATATAGTCCCTGGCTCCTCATTTTCCATCTGTACCACACCTCTAATCTCTCCTGAAATCACATGGATGGAGCTAGATATATATTAATTACTATTGCGCTAAATCACTACTACACTCATGGCCTTTTATTCTACTGTTGCACGGTTGCCAATCAGTCCTGCCTTTGCATGCAAGCAGCCCCTAGGTAAATCCTTTAAGTGTCACTTTGGAACAGCGTATGTAAAGAGAACGCAATGTCAGGGAATGCTCTGTGTTCACAGAGAAAACAGGTGTAATGGAAAGAGAAATGGGCTGAGAGGGCCTTATCTGGGGTGAGGGATGAGGGCTGGGAGAAATGTAGTACTATCAGTGTGGCTCATGAGCAAAGCTTTAAGTCTACTACAGCGGGTGTTAACAAATGAAATGTTAGTCCATAACCCTTTTCAAACAGACACTCTAACACTGATAAAATGGGTGTTACATTATACATGCTGCAGGGCTGCAGGTGTGCTCTATGGGTGCCCTGCAACATGTGTAACCAACATGTCTGCCACCAAACCCAGAACTTTGTGCCACAAGTGCCCCCCAGAACCAGGACCCGCAGGTCTGCCCTCAGAGGCAGAGGGAATATTTGGCAAGGGTGTGCAGCAGGTGGATGATATCTGGGACACCATTCAGGGCCTGGGCCTGGGCCTGGGCCACGAGAACAAGACGCTCATGTGCCAAGAAACAAAGGCCTTTGTTGCCAAGGCCTGCCTGGACCACTGGGGGTGAGGGGAGGACAGGCACTGGGCCCATCTCTGACGGCAGTTGGAGTGCTCAAACAGCATGCTGGAGAAGGCAAGCAAGGAGACGGGAGATTTGTTGTCCCAGTCTCTAAAATTCCAAACCTCCCTTCTCCAGCACGTAGCTGCTGTGAGCACAATTGTTGCTCAGGGGCAGGTGCCATGAGTCGACACGCCACCCTACCTGCATCCCTACCACCTGCCCTTCTTCCCCTGCATTTAACTCCACAGCGAAACCAGGGAACTACCCAAGCCCTCTCCGCCCTGTGCTTGCACAGGTTAACCAGCCATCATCCAGGCACACCTTCCCTTCCATCAACAAGTCCAGCATGCCTCCTCAACCTCCACATGCAGACTCAGGGGAGAAAGAGGATGGGAATAACTTAGCCTCGCTGTTACCCCCACCCAAGCGAGCACACCCAGCTGCACCAAAAAAGGCAAAGGCACAGAAAGAAATTATTAAACACATTTTTTAAAAAGACAAAATCATTGTTTTTGATGTCTATTTTATTACTTTGTAAAGTGCCAGGTACACTGCTGGCGCTATATAAATGTGTGTTAATAATAATAATAATTTGACTCTTTACGGTATAATGAACAGCAAGTTAAATAAAGGTTAAATTAATGTTTTGGTTGTTTAATAAAACTGTTATATTTTTCTCAATTTATGGCTGTTGTGCTTATTTTGGGAAAGGTGGGAAGTTTGAGTGAGTGGGGTCAGTATGGCAGAACGACATTGCAGGAGGCTGGAAAGGAAGGGGGGTGGCGGGTGCCCCAAAAACAGAGTGGCGAGCCCTCTGGTGGTCCACTTGCACATGCGGACAGAGGGGCACAGGCAGCCATGGAGAATGGTGGTATGGAATAGCGATAACCTGCTTTGGGGGCTGCAGGTGGGAAGAGAAGGAAATGGTACGGGAAGTGGTGGTGCAAGGAATGAAAGGGGGAACCATGGAGAATAGCAGTATGACACAGTGATAAGCTGCTTTGGGGGCTGGCAGTTGGAAGCACTTGAGGGTGGGGGACCACCCAGCCAGGACATCCACGAACTGGAAATGGTGGTCCACTACGGCCTGGAGAACCACAGAGAAGAACCCCTTGTCGTTCAAGTAGTCATCCTTGCTATGGGGTGTGCAGATGATAGCAAAATGGCTCCTATCGATTGTCCCTATAGTTCAGGAACCCCTCCCTCCAAAACCCCTCCATCAACTCTGCAGGATCAACCAACTGCACCACCTGGTCCAAGGAGCACTTCCACTATCGCCATGCAAACCTCAATGAGCATGGCACCCACCGTGAAGATTCTAACGCCAAATTGCTGGGCAACAGAGCAGCAGGAGTCTGGAGTGGCAAGCTTCTAGATGGCAAATGCCGTGCGCTTCTCCATGAGGATGGGCAACTGCATCACTGTGCTCTATTTCTCCAGTCACAGCCTGAGGGTCTTGGCTATCTGCAGGACAAGGCGACATAGCATCCTGAAGTTAGAGATCCTCTCAGCGTCTCACCAAGAAGACACCATGTTCTCCACCAGTCTGAGCGTTTCTTCTTGACTGACACAAGCCTCTTGGTGGATACAACCAGGCACAGGGCATTGTTGACTGAAGCTGCGTCTCCTGACAGGTATCTGTCAGCATGCATCCTTGTCCCTGTCCCCTTCCAGGACTCGATCCTGGTCTGTTGTCACCTGAGTAAGGCATGTCTACAGCACCGAAACAGGAGCCCCCTCCACAATGTGGTGTTCCCCACTATCACAGCCACAGGTCGTGCGAGAGCCCATCTGTGCCTTGAAAACTCATCGAGCCAACAACAGCAGAAGGTTTGGAACTGCTGAGCTGCTCGCAGGTTTGGCTCTGTCGCAGTAATGAAGACCTGAAATGTGATAACAAGTACTCTGAAGTTCTTGGGATCCATGGCTGCAGCTTTAGCATCTGTGAAATCTGCAGAACACGTGCCAAACATTTTGAACAGCTTAAAGAGCTGGTTGGCCGCCTAGCTAGGAATGGTTGCGCACCGCACTTGAGCAGTTATTGGCCACTACTGGTCATGTGTCCTTCCAGAGTCATAATAGCCCAGAAGAAACAAACAGCTGTGCTACCTCCTTCCTTTCATAGTTCGCTGTGGAAAGAGGGGGTATGATGGGTGTAACACAATGGGGAAGAATGCCCGCCCCCCATCTGTTAGGTTTGTTGTGTTAAACCTGCAAGGGGAGGGTAAGCTGGGACTCCCAAAATGCACAAGAAATACACGCAGGGGCTGCCCATTTATTAGGTTGGACACACTAAACATGTGAGTGGGGGCTGAGTGACACAGGGAGAGACAGACCTACGCATATTCTCCGCTGAACTGCTCGCAGGTTTGGCTCTGTCACAGTAATGAAGACCTGAAATGTGATAACAAGTACTCTGAAGTTCTTGCAGAATACACAAAGCAAGAAACCCTGGGTGATTTCAGACGTTACACTGTCCCGATTCACCACAGTGGATTCCCAGCGGTGGTGAGCCGAACAACCACCCCCCCATGATCCAGGAAGGCCCCGAACAGACCAGGACCACGGCATGGAAACGGACCGACAGACCACAGCCCGGGGCAGCGCAACAGGCGTGACGCCGATTCCTGGCCGTGGTCAAAACACCCAGAAGGCACCGGGGAGGGGCGGGAGGCTGACATGACCAGCTGAGGGCAAAGGAAGCCAAAAGCACCAAAAGGAAATGCCCACACAAGGGGAACGGGGAGGGAGAAGAGCCGCAGAGGCGGCACACACAGCAGGCACAGAGAGAACGAGGTGACAGTGGAACACACAGCACAAACACACGCCCGGGCGCATACACACCCATACTGGAAAGGAAGGGAAGGGGGNAGCGCCTACAGGGAATGCCCACATAAGGGAAATGGGAAGGGAGGGGGAGGAAGGAGAAGAGCCACTGAGGCGGCACGCAGCAGGCACAGAGAGAACGAGGGCACAGTGGAACACACACATGCCCGGGTGCATACACACCCATACAGGAAAGGAAGGGAAGGGGGGACACAGTGGGACAGACAACACACATGGCACAATGGACACTGGGGAGGGGCAGGGACAGGGACAGGGAGCGGGGGGGGAACTGGCCCAGAGGCAGGGTCGGGCACGGGGAATGGCATCCAGAACCCCCACAACAGCACAGCCTGCACGGGCACCCCAACAGCTACACAATCAGTCCCGGAACATGGGGACCCCGCATGGGCAGAGCACAGGCACAGGGGGAGTCCACACGGGACAGGGAGCAGCCTGGGAATGGTCCAGGAGGCAGACAGGCACCCCAAGCGCCTGTGAGGGTGTGATGGATGGAATGAAGGAGAGCTGGAGCCGTGCAGCTGGTCCAAAGACACACACACACACCCAGGAGGATGCTGGGAGGTATGGTCTGGGGGCCCCAGAACCCCACAGTCACAGAGGCACCGGGGGGGGGGCACGGGCACAGGAGGGATCGCAGGTGGACGAGGAAGGTCAGCAGCACCCCGGGGTCCTGGGTGCCGGCTCGGAGATCAGGACACGGCCACTGGAGAAGGCAACCACGGAGGGGAACACCAGTTGCAGAGGGGGACGGGGGGGCCCGGAGCCACAGTAGAACCCCGAGAAGCAGGCAGCATAGCAGTAAGGCCGGGACATCATGGAGGGAGTGGGCAGCGACCCACGGCATCAGGGCGGAGGCGGGAGCTCACAGCGGGGCCAGCAACCAGGGCCCGGAAGGCACAGGGGGCCTCACAGCCAGCTGCAGGGGGCCACGAAGGGGCCTGGGGCCGGGTGGCCCACCAGGTGAATGAAGTGGGGCCACTGAAGCATGCCCCGACGGTATTCCAGTGCAGACATGTGGTGGGTGACCAGGTAGTACGCCTCGAAGAGATCCTGCATGGCGAGCCCCACCTGCACATCGGAACGGGACCACATACCAGCCAGCGCCGCCACTCTGCCCCGGTGGGCTCTGACAAGCCATAGTCAGCAGCTGGGGGTCACAGAAGGTGACCGAGCTCCAACAGCCGGTGATAGATCGCCCCATGGGACCGCTGGTACCCACGGGCCCCGTGAACACAGCCAAAGAAGGACACGGCCAGGGCGGCCCCCCCCTCCATCAGACAGGTCATGTAGGCGGCCAGGTTGCACACAGAGAGGGCAGACACGGTCTCCGCCGCCGACCACCCCACATGCGCGCACCTCATCAATGTGCCCATTGGGAAAAAGATGCAGGCCCAGCGTCTCCGCATGCAGCTGGCAACCGCGGGCGCTTGCCTCATAGCCAAAGTAGCGCAGCCCAGAGCTCAGACTCACATAGGCACCTGTCAGGCTGTCCGGGAAGCTCAGGAACAATTGCATGGCAAGGGAATGTCACAGGTCACACAGGGCCATTGTCTCGTGAAAGATCCGGCTATGGGGAGCGCTGGGGGTGGAGGGGCCCGCGAGCACCGGAGAAGCCCTGCCAGCCATGGTCCAGCACGTGCCCGATACTAAATATAAAGCAAGAGAGGCCCCACAGCCCACAATCCCTGGAGGGACGGGAGGGGAAGCAGGGGAGTTCCAAGGCCAAGCGATAAGGCCACAGGCCGCAACATTGACCGGCTAATGAGCGAGGCGTGGGGTGCGGACCCAGCACAGCTGCTGGAACCGAGCACACATACAGGACATCCTACACACATATCAGAGCGGCAAGGACAACAGGCAGCCAAAACACGGAGAAGTGGGAGGTGATGACAGCAGTAATGCAGCTGCAGGCCGCACACGTCCGGGCGCAGGCTGGACCATGCGCCATGCAGGAACCGCAGGTGTGCGCAATGGCCGCCCTGCCCGCACTGCTACCCCACCCGTCACCCTGTGGGAGCCGGCCCCAGCTGGCTGGGGGGAGGGGGCAGAGATGACCTGGGGGTCACTGGGCGGTAGGCAGATGTGCGCCTGGCTGCGGGTGAGCATGGCCTGGAGCGCTGCTAGAGCCTGGCAAGTCCACCACGGTCGCAGACGCTCCCTGGTCCGGCTCAGGGCCCAGCGAGTATCCTGAACAGCCAGGCAGGCCCTCATCTGCGCCCGGCAGCGGGCTGCAGAGCTCTGGCTGGGGGGGGCAGAGGTGACCCGGGGGCCACTGGGCGGTAGGCAGTTCGTGAACAGGGGGTGTGGCGACACGTGCCCCAGCCTATAATGAGTGCGGCTCCAACCCACCCGGGCCACTGTTCACCATGGAGCTGGGCCGGTTGGGCGCCTGCAGGATGCACCTAGCAGTCTGCGCAGACTGGTACTGCTCGCACATGGACCTCCTGCGCATCCAGACCATAGAGGTGCGCCTGGCTGCGGGTGAGCATGGCCTGGAGCGCTGCTAGAGCCCGGCGAGTCCACCACGGTCACAGGCGCTCCCTGGTCTGGCTCAGGGCCCATCGGGTGTCCTGAACAGCCAGGCAGGCCGTCATCCGTGCCCAGCAGCGGGCTGCAGCACTCCGCGGGGCAGCCAGCCGGCTCCAGTGGCGGAGGGAGACCATGGGCCGCGCTGCCCACCTTGCTATGCCCATTGCCCACTGGCTATGGGTCACAGAGCGGGTTCAGGGGTGGTGGGCCAGGACGCTTCTTCAGTGGAACGAGGCCACCTGGAGAGCACACTTTCGGATGGACAGGCACACCCTACTGTGACTTGCAGAGCTGTTAACGCCCTGGCTGGAGCGGCAGCACACCCCCATGCGAACCCCCATTCCCATGGTCTAGTGGGTGGCCATCGGGGTCTGGGCACTAGCAATGCCCGACTCCTGCTGGTCTGTCTCACAGCATTTTGGTGTCGGGGTGAGCACCGTCACCGGTATCCTGTGATACATCTGTGAGGCGCTGGAGGGCATGCTCCTGCACCGAGCGATCCAGCTGGTGGATCAGGAGGCAGTGATGGCCAGCTTCACGGCTGGAGGGTTCCCCAACTGCATGGGCGCCGTGGACGACACCGACATAGAGATCCTTCGCCCCTCAGATGGAGAGGCCGCGGAATATGTCAACAGACACAGGTACCACTCCCTGCAGCTACAGGCGGTCGTGGACTACCAGGGGCGGTTCATAGACATTTTCACGGGTCACTCAGGGCACAGTCATGATGCCCGGATCATGACCATCTCCCCCTTCTATGCCCGGATGTACCACGGGGACTTTGCGGACATGGGGATGACCCGGATCGAGGGGGTGCATTCTGGGGGACCCGGCCTATCCACTCACCCGGTGGCTGATGAAGGCATACCCGGTCGCCAGGAACTCTGTGGAGATGCTGTACAATACCCGCCTGTTTGCAAGCAGGACCGTGGTCGAGAGGGCCTTCGGGGCCCTCCAGCAGCACTGGAGGAGCCTCGCGGGCCACCTGGACTACACCGTGGAGACCTCAGCCCTGGTGATCGGAGCCTGCTGTGTGCTGCACAATGTGTGCGAGACCGATGGGGCTGCCCTCAACTACCCCGTGTCCCGGCGCCCTCCCAGCCCCTTCTCTCTCTATGTGAACACAGAGAACCCGCGGGACTACCGGTACACAAAGCGCATCCGTGCAGCCCTGACCAGGCAGATCAACCGTGAGGCCAAGGAGTTAGGGCACACACCCCAGGGCCACCAGCACCCTGGGCGCGCCCCTCGATGCCCACCCACCCCCAGCCCCGGGCCCTTGAACAGAACCACGGAGGCGACAGTGGTTACCGTACATTTATTGTGACCACCACCTACAGGTTCCACCACCACCACCACCACCCGGTGATGTCCCCCCCCCCGGTCAGGCTGCCCTCCCCCTTCCCCCATGACTCCAGGGCCTCCCCCTCAGCCGCCCTGTGGGCGCCATGGAGCTCTGGGAGCTCCCCTCCCCCCTGCTGTCCGTGTCCCCAACAGTGTCCTGAGAGGCCTCGGTGTCCTGAGGAGCAGGCAGTGGTGGGAGGGAGGGCGGACCCGAGCCAGATGGGCCCCCCTGGGCGGCTGCTCCCTCCAGAGGCCTATAGGGACCGGGAGGCAGATGCGCGGGCCCAGTGGGCGTCCCGGCGGCTGTGGCAGAGGCGGTGGGGATGCCAAGGGGCCCGACATCGGGGCCGGGGAAGGCAGATAGCCCAGCGGTGCAGCTGCTATCACCTATGTGCTCATGGTCTCCGCGTGCAGGAGCAACGAGGTGCCGATGTCGTGGGAGCGGTCCATCTTGGCCGAATGCTCCCTCACCATCCTGTCGATGGCCAGTTCCAGCTGCCCAAACGCCTCCACCTGCCTGCTGTGCTCCTGGTGTTCCCGCCTCCGTTCCAGTCACACCTCCGCCTGCAGCCTCTGGTTCCTTGCCTCCGCTTGTTGCATGGCCCTTTCCGTGGCCGCCTCCATCCGATCGATGGCCACGATCATCCGCTCTCCCTGCTCGGTGGTTGAGCGGACTATGTCTCCGACTGCTCCTTCCTCCGGCGCCTTACCCGTGCCTGGTGCGCCCTCATCCGTTGCGCCGGGGGCATGAGGCCGGCTTGCTGGGACCCGTCGGGTCACCCTGTTGGGGTACACATATGGGGTGGTTAGGCACCCCAGCCGACCACCCCCTATCCTGTGACACAGCTGGGGGGTTATGCCCCCCCCTCGGGTTGGCAGCCGATGCCCTCCCCCGGCGTTCTCCTGCACCTGGGCCCCCCTCCCATGCACCGCGTGCCCCGGATCCCCCGCCCGGCCTCCCCCAGCACCTCTCCCCCCCCCCCC
>QEPC01010380.1:288973-304244 GCA_003113815.1 Sphenodon punctatus | reverse complement strand
TCCCCCCCCCCCGCTTGCCGGTGTGCCTCGCCTGGGACCTCTGGCTGCTCCTGGGGCTGCTCTCCGCCGTCCTCCTCGCCCGCCTGTCGCAGGTGCCGGGGCATGTTGTGCCCTGTGGTGATATGGGAGGGGTTGGGTGGGCTTAACGTGTCCCCCAGCAGGCTCCCGGGCCCCCTTCCCGTGGTCTGGGGTTGCTGGGGGCGGCCCCGTGCCCGGTGTGTCCCCCTCCCCCCCTCGGCCCGTCCCCTCCGGTCCGTCTACCCTCCCACCCACTTGCTTACCCTCGATGTCGGTCTCGGAGCCCTCTGAGGCCGGTCCCGGAGCCCTCTGAGGCCGGTCCCTCTGTGTTACTGGGGTCCCCGTGTCCACTGGTTGATTCTCCCGGTCCGGACAGGGGCTGGGGGTTCTCGGGGCTGGTGCGCGAGGGGGGCCTGCTGGTCCTTTGAGGTCCTGGGGTGTTCCTCTTGGAGGGAGGGCCCCTGGAGCTGGTGCCTTCTAGGGGCGCTCCCCACGAGGCGCGGGGCAACAATGGAGCCCTTCATGTGAAGGATGCGGTCCAGGGTGTCATAGTAGGGGGTGGTTCGGGCTCCGTGGCCGGACCGCCGGTTGTTGTCCCTGATGGCCTTGTACGCCCTCTTGAACTTCTTGACCTTTGGTCGGCACTGGGCCATGGTCCTGTGGTGCCCCACCGCCTCCACGTCCCGCACGATCTCCAAGTAGATGTGCTCATTCCTCTGGTTGACCGCTAGCTCCAGCTGATGCTCCAGGGTCCCCCAGATCCTGATGAAGTCTCTGTGCCCCCACTGCCCCCCTCGGTGGTACGGCCGTCTCCTGCATGGGCCCTCCTGGTCCTCCTCCTTCTCGCCGGCACCTGCCACCTCCAGGGGCTCGGGCTCTCAGGCCTATTTTCGTGTCTGTGGGTCATAAGGGGGGGGGGGGTTGGTTGCCGGGTGGCCTCAGCCCCACAGCCCTTCCCCCTGTCCCCCCCTTTCCGGCCTGCCCGCCTCCCTTGGTGTCCCTGTGCCCTTCCCCCCCCCTTCAGTCCCCTTACCCATTTCCAGGGTGCCTCGTCCCCCGGGCCAGTTGTTGTCTCCGGGGCGGCCTGTCCCGGCTGCCACTACTGCTGCTCCTCTCCCTCCACTGCCTCCATGTGCAGCACAACCACCTCCTCCTCCGCCTGCGCCGCCACCTCCTCCTCGTCCCTTGCTCTCACGCCCTCCGCTTTCCTCTTCCTTCCACCTCGCTCCATCCCGCCACGTTCCCCTGCTGATGTGTGCCCTTTAAATCTCCCTCTCCAGTCTGTGTTGTTGCTCGTTGCCTGGCAGTGACGCTGCGTGCTTTGTCCCCGGCTGGGAATCATTTTGCTTGATTCCGGCCGGTGGTTGCCGTTCAGACGTTATGTTCTGTTGTTTCCCGGTGGGAATTGCTTTGACCATGCTTTCGGAGATGGTCCGGGCCAGTCCTCCGGAAGGTTGGTTGATTTTGTCCCCTGCTGGGGATTGTCTGTGGTGAACATCTGGCGACCGCCGAACAGACTTTCAGGGCCCTTTGCCCTGCCGTAGGGTTGAGTGTGGTTCACTGTGTTGTTTGTGATCTCGTAACATCTGAAATCACCCCATCTCCAATAACCAGCAGGAGGCAATGTGCTCAACAGCAAGCCTACCACAGAAAACAATAGTACCTTAACAACTAGCCCAGATTACAGAAATTTTCAGACTAGTACCTTAACTTAAGGCACAATTCAAGCAAAATTACATAATCTGAAATACACAGGCAGCACAGGCCACAACTAAAATGCATGGAAAATGTAGAAAAACCCTACAGGATTATGTAAAATCCTAAAATGCACCTAACTGCTGCAAATGGTACCTGGGAGGGAAAAGGTTTCCCACCTCTGTGCGCAAAATCAGCAAAGCAAGTGTTCTTAAACGAGCTTTTCCTTTTGAAAAGCTTCTATATTTTGTCTGTGATTTTTCCCATTTATAAGTTCACCAAAATATCCCAACCAACCAATTTAAACATATAAATTTAATTTTTCTCAAGGATCAAACCACACAGGAAGAGGAACAAAATTTAAAGGGGCAAGAAAACCCAACACTTTAAGACAATATAAAGTCACGTGAAAAGCTAGTATTTTTGAAGTGTTCACACTGCTGCATTTTTCCCCTGCTGCAGTCATATCCTCTCCAAATATCCAATATCTAAACTACATATAAACACAAATTTTAAAATCTAAAAGAAATACATTTACATTTTTAAAAAAATAATCAAAAAATATATTTAAAATACCAAAGCCAACACGCCCAAACCCTATAAATAAATAATTTTTTTAAAAAACACAACCAAAATACCTCAGAACCCTAAAAAAAATTATTTTCAAAATATCTCCAAATCCTAAAAAATAAATTAGAAAAAAAAATATTTTTTAAAAAACCAACCAAAATATTCCAGAGAACCCTAAAAATAAACTTTAAAAAGTTCACAAATATTTAAAATTCCCAAAACAACCAAGATACCCACAAACCCTAAAAATTTTTTAGAAGAATAAAAAATTAAAATAAATAAAAACCTAGTATTTAGAAAATTATTATATGTTTATTACTCACCCAAAGAAGGGATCCAGGCAGTCTTCTGGTCCAGCAGCAGCCTGTAAAGTATAGAAACTGGACCAAGCCATTTCCAGGCTGCTGCAGTGAATTCTGCTCTGCTCTCCCCCCCGGTAAAGAGAGGAGTGAGGAGAGCTCCTGAGGCTTCCATCAGAGTGGCAAGGGGCAGGTTAAACAGCCGCCCTAAGCCATCCCTAAATGCTGTCCTGATTGGCTGGGTTCCTCCATGGAACCTAGTCTGGAAGCTCCTGGCATCTCCCCAATCCCCCAGAAAGCACTTCTCCCCCAGGGCAGCACCCCAAGCATGCTCCCTGGGGGGTTGTGGAGGTGACTCCTCCTCAAGTCCCCTCCCACCTCTGGTCCGCCCAGGAGAACAGGAGGGAGGAGGCACCGGGAGCTCTATGAGCTATTGCATTTTCCTGCACTAGCCCTATGCGCACCATACGGGGAGCAGGCAGTCTCCCCACCCCGAGCTGACTTAGCTTCTGGCTACACACCAACACTGATCAGCTGTATGGTGCCATGGGGCCAGGACCTGACTTAGCTGGGGAAGGGCTGCTTAGAGGGGCTCCCCATGAGGCACACAGGGCCAGTAGGTTGGTGACACGTGCCGAAGGGGCACGTCCAAAGGGGCATGCCCTTTGGCTGGGCCCAAGGATTGGGACCGGGACTTGCTGCTGAATGTAGCTGTGCATCGCAGCCTGCCCCCTTCCATCTCTGGGATTTGCGCCAGTTGCCTGCTTTCCACCAAGCCGAGGGGGGGACGTGGGAACCCGGAGCCCGATTGCCCAGAGGGAGTTTGCCACTGCTGCCGAGGGCTGATTTGCACGCCGGACCAGCTGAGAGCTGGGAGGAGTCACGCTCCCGGGACAATTTAAAATCCCTGCGCCAGCCGGTGGCGCCAGAGGCGCACGCCTAAGGGCTGCGCGCCTAAGGGCTGCGTGCGCAAGGACGCGTCCTTGTGCACGCAGCCTTAGGTGCAGGGTGGGCGCAGGGCTTTGATTTTCTGTGTATGCGTGTATGTGATCCAGATTAGTGCCCTTGCTGGGGCTTGAAGTTATTTTATATATTTTATCTTATTTTGTCAGTTTTATTTTGTTTCCATGCCTAAGAAGAGTAAGAATAGGAAGAAGCTGGGGGTGACCACTAGGGCATGGGCTGGGCAATTACATCTTGAGGACTGTTTTCCCACAGTCCTGGCACTGTCAGATCCCAGGTAGGGGAGCCCCTCCCAACCTTCCTTATATCCTCTCGCCGAGTGCCTTGATGTAGGGCGGGATCCCCAGCTACTTGTGTAACTTTGGTTCCCACTGTTTCCCTCCAGGCTACTGCGAATTCTGAGGTGGGAGGTGTTGTCATTGGGTCCCAACCTGATAATTTAATCTCGCAGGCCCCCCTTGATTCTTTATTGTCCTGTGCCTTGGTTTTTAAAAAGCAAGGTGAAAGGTGGCATGCTTTGGCTGCCAAGTTTCGGAAATCATTACAGCCTTCATCTAGTTCCCAGTTTTCCTCCCCTGGTGACAATATTTGTTTACTCCAGTCTCGTATTAAGGAAATCGAGCTTCAACTTTTAGCTGCACGAGATTTGGAAGGGGAAACCCCCTTATCACTAAATTCATTGAATTGTGGTCACCGGGATTTAGAGTTGTCCGCTACCTACCCCAGGATGCTGTCTTCCCCTCAAGGCCAAGATAGCGAGGCCCAGAGTTAGAGTCTCTTACCAACCCTAATATAGGGAAGGGGGGTTACTCTAATAGGCCCCCTGACTCTCCCACTAAATTGTGCTCTATTCCGCCTGATATCCTGGAGGCTCATGTTTCTCACCATTCGCAGCAGGTAGAAGAGTCTCTTCTAATGCTCAAGGCACAAATTGAGGGCCTAGATGCCCAACATCAGGGTATCCAGCAGCAGCTGTCTAGGCTTGGGGAGCGGATGGATGCCCCTGGGGGACTAGGGTTGGGTCGGGTCCTATGTGCGTGGACCAGGCAACCCAAACATCTATCCCTTATAGTCCTGTTTATTCTGGCTCCCCAGCCTCAAAGGCTGTTGAGGACCAGAAACTCATCCCTGTGACTGATGCCTTGGTCTTTATAATCTATCCTCTGCTGTCTGGGTTACTCCCTTTTTGGGACTCCAAACCCCAGATTGTTCAGCATATTGCTGATATTTTGGACTGTACCTTTTTGCCCTCCCATATTAGCCGTTTTTATCATTTGCCAACAAGGGTTGGTGCAATACGTATGGTGATTTATTTTCGTACTCCAGCCATAGTCAAGAGCCTTCTGTCCTATTCCCATATCTTCTCTTCATGGGAGGTATATATGGCCAACCTCCAATCCAAAAAAGGAACTTCTCCACTCTTGCAGCAAATTCCCTTGAATACCTTGGTTCCCCTTGAGGGAAACCCTAATTTGGTCCAGCTACCCAAAAGGAAGACATTCACTTTATTGGATATTCCAATTGTTAGCAGACCCAAAGTACTGGCCCAGGAGGAAACCTTTATTGCTTCATCCGGTTCTGTTTTGCCCTGTAGGTCCCCAACTATGCTGGAAGTTAGTTCTCTACCCAAGTCAATTCATTCTCCTCCCAGGCTTCTCCCCCTGGTTAATCCAGGCTTGCCCTCTCCCATGGAGACAGCTCCACAGACCCTTACGGAGACACAATCCTCTGGTTTAACTGAGGATTTGGTAACTGTAGGACAAATGCCATCTTGTGGGCACCCGTTTGTGTCTCAGCCCCACTGTCCTATTGTCCCAAGACCTCGCTTGGTCAATCATGTTCCTGCAAAAGAATGGGGATTTCCTCCTAGAGGGCCCTCAATTCTTGAAGAACTTATGGCCGCTGATGCCACATGTAGGACTGCTGTTCTGAGCTATATGGGCTGACAGCGGATGCCTTTTCTTCTTTGCATTATTGTCCAAGTTTCTTGCTAGTAACTAACTAGATTTTTCTAGTTTGTACCCTTTTATTTCCCTGGGCCCCAACCAACAGGTTTTAGATTCAGAGGTTATGCTATTTTTTAGCTTAAGTTAAACTTATTCTAACACATTCATGCTATTAGGATGTTAGGCTGTTGGGTTACTTGGTAGTTGTTAATGGCCATGGTTCTTCTATGGCCTTTGTTTTTTCTTCTTTGGTTTGTATGTGTTTACTGTGTATGTATGTTTGTTAAAGCAATGGCCTAAGGCCACGCTAATAAACTTATCTATCACAGGGCCAGTACGGGGAGGCAGGGGCCATGGGAGAGGACGGCAGCAGCAAGGGGCTGCACTGGGGTAACAGAGCAGCCTGAGGCACGTCTGTGCCAATGGAGAGACCACCCCTGCAGACAAGGCACACGGATGGTTTCTCTTCTGTGTGGAGTCTCTAATGTATATTAAATGTCTCAACTTCTTCTGCATGCCACCAACATTGTGTAGTCTTCAGATCTGTATTCACTGTGATTTTTTTAATTCACTGTATATCTGATAGTAATGTGTGAAATTATAATGGTGGCCACCCCACCCACCACTGCACCAACCCAAAAAGTTCACCAGCTGCCGCAGGCTCATTTCTTCTCTTATAATAATATTTAATGAAAATTATACATATTCATGAACTTTTTCTATTATTAATTCAGCTCCACACATTCTATATTTTGTTTTGGCTTTGGCTTCTGCTGCACTTCCGCTTTAAAATGAAGTGCCTCATACGATAGAACTATATTGCTAACGCAGCACTAATGCCATGGCTTTGCCAGGCGCACACATTCACAGCCTCTCTTCATCCTTCTGCTGACACAGCAGGATTCACAATCACTCTAGTGGAGCCTGGAAGACTCACATCAATACCCTCATCTCCATGGTACCTGGCCCCATACATGGGGATGATGTCCTCACATAGCTCTCATTCCTCCCCTCTCCTCATCTTCTTGGATGTGGTATGAGAAAAGGAAATTCGACCATGATTGAGAATTAATAGCCACTTCTTGCTTCTCATTCAAGTTCCATGCATGGAGGAAGAAGAGGACAGTACCCCATTTAAAAAACCCTATTCTTTCAGACAACTCGGTATTTTCTGAAAGAGAAGAGGGATTTTTTTTTTTAAGTGATTTGTTTGTCAGAAGGCCAAGTTTCAAGTTCTGAAGTACTGAATCTCTTGTTGCTATGCTAACCGCCAGCACAAGTGGAGCAGTTACCAACTTGCCCCTTACACCAAATACCCAGAGTAGCCAAAAGGCAATGAAAAAGCAAGATTGAAAATTAAGCATTAAGTTTCAATTAAGATTTTAGTTACTTAATAAAAACATAAATGTCAATATGTATTATATAAAAAGGCAGACAACCCCACCCCCCAGGAGATCATGGGAAATAGGTACTTTTCATCACCATTAATCTAAATATATGGAAGACAGTAGGCTCTGATATATGTATATGTCAATGAAGCCACAGAGCTGTCAGATCCAACTAGTTTTATTGCTTAGATACAACAACAACAAAAAATCCAATTCCATTTTTGGATGCATTTAGAAAAGCATCAGGATTTTCTTTTAATATCTTTTGTTTGTTTATATGAATGAAATTGATTCTGATCAACTCACAACCGCAAATATTTTAGGAGACTACAGAAAGTTTACTTTCTGTGAGTAAGCTTCATGAACAACTCTCTGACCTTTCTCATCGTGAGGTGTTATAGCAAGTGGAAAACACGTGCCCATTATTGCATAAGTCTTATGCAAGGAACCCAAATGACCTTAGACTAATACTAGAAAAACACGTTACAAAGCTAAGGTAACAACCTTACAATGAATACTGTTATAAAAGAGAAAGATGATATGAAATTATACTTACTTTCCAATTATAATGCCCTTTTCTGACAGACTATTGGGGCGTAGCAAGGTTGAGAAGGGCCCGGGCTCAAGCCTCAGTTACGGGCCCCTAATGTGCGCGCGTGCAAAGCACGCATGCACTCCAAAAGGCCAAAGTGGATGGAGCTTAAGGGATGGAGCAGGGCTTATGGGATGGGGCAGGGCCTGCTGACAGCTTCTAAATATACAAAATCCAGCGGCCAGGAGTTATAACTGTGGCCATAGACTAGCATGATCTCCCAATGCTTCCCACCTCCCCAGCCGAGCGTCTACCAAGGAGCGGCTACCACTCCCCAGGAGTGGTTCCACTGCAGGGGCAGCCAGGCGGGCAGTGAGGCAGGCATAGAGAGACTGACTGCGTCCACTGCCTTACTGCAGGAGGGGAGTGAGCTTAGCCAGGCTGGCCTCCAGGGTCTGTTGCTTCTTCCTGCAGGTGCCGCCAGTGCCTTGTGCACGCATGCGGTGCGGCCAGTCCAGAGGGCATTTTGGGTGTCCGGTGTGTTTGATAGCAACACCTCTGGACTGGTCGCACCGCATGTATGCACAAGAGACGCAGCGTGGAGGAGGTGGCAGCCGGGAAAAGAGCCGGTGCAGATTTGCCGGGCTCTTTTCCCGACCACAGCTCCTCCACCCTCCCGCATAAATGAACTAACTATGGGGCACAACTGAACTGGAGAGAGAGAGAGAGAGAACCAGTTCAGTTGTGCCCCATAATCAGTTCATGCTGCCCCTGCCCAATAATCAGTTCATTTGTGCCCCTGCCCCCATATAATCAATTCACACTGATTCATCAGTTCAGTTGTGCCCCCATAATCAGTTCATGCTGCCCCCACTCATAACCATTTAATTTGTGCCCCAGGGCAGCGTGAATTTATTATATGAGGAGCGCAAATGAACTGGTTATGGGGTGCGGGTTTAAAGACAGAATTCCTGTTAGCAATAACTTCATTAAGAAAAGTTAGTGACATTGCAGCCATAATAATCTCAGAACCATATTGGCAGATTTATTTTCCAAGATAGAATATATATTGCTTTACATCCTAAATTGCTACCTAAGATAGTATAAGTAAGACAGTTGTGAGAATGTGGCCCTTTTTACACGGGCTTCTCCCACCCATGAACATGCAGATTTCTGTGTGTTCATGGGTGGGGGAGCCCCATGTGAACAATGTGGTGCACGCACCCATGGTGTGTGGGGGTGCATGCACACCCGCCTAACATGCATCCCCACTCACACACACACACACACTCGTCCCCACGCACGGAGCAACTGGGGGAAACGACGGTTACTCCGTGGGTGTGGATTATTGGGGGCTGAGTGGGGATGCATGTGCAGCTGTGTGCATGCCCTGTCCATGCACTGGCGTGCCCACGCCCCACGGACCTCCCCCACCCGGCGGAGCCATGTAAAAAATAGCATGGGAGGAGCCACTCGAAGAAAAACAGAAGGTTGCTACCTTGCAAACAAGGTTCTTTGAGATGGCTCCGAACATCCTCACAACACCCACCCTTCCAGTCCTGCATGGAATTTTTTCCTTATATTTCTAGAAAGGGTTGGAAGGAACTTTCATCCTCAGGGGGAGAGTGCTTTTTATACTAGAGGAGCTCGAGACCATCAGGTGGTCTATTATTTGAATAGGGTGAGCGTGCACAACCCAGTTATGAGAATGTTAGGAGCCATCTCAAAGAACCTTCTTTACAAGGTAGCAACCTTCTGATCAGCACATGGGCAGGAGCTGTTTGTAAACAAACAGCTTTATGTCCCCGATCTGTGTCCTGCTGTTGCTGCTAGCTACTAGGAGGCAGAGGCAGGTGAGGGATAGGGACTGGAGCCAGGGAGGGGAGGCAGCAGAAGAACTTAGGCTGCATTCTCACCTGGCTGTGGCAGCAGCAAGAGGGGCGAGGGAGATGCAGCGCGGAGGTGGCGGCAGCTGAGCCAGTGCAGATCTGCCGGGCGCTTTTCCTGGCCACGGCTCCTCCGCCCTCCCGCCTCCCTACCGCTCCCACCACAGCCGCTGCAGGTGAGGGGGCTGGCCCTGCCTACGCCCCCCCCAGGCAGGGCCCGGGTGCAAATGCGCCCCCCCCCCCGCGCCACGGTAGCTACACCACTGATTTTAAAATGTTTCTAAAAGAAACATTTTAAATAAATGTAGCTCCAGATTTCTGGCTTCAGCTTTAAAGGAAAAAAATCCTGCCGTTTTCAAAATCTCCTTATCAGGATTCAGAGACATCAAAGTGACTTAATATCCTTGCAAAGGAAGAAAGGGAGCACTTTGTGCAAAAAATGGAAAACTGTATCTGTTGCAGCAAGAATGGCAGAAAAACTAGCCAGGACACAGTGTTCCGGCCTTGTACACAATCTCTAGTATTCAAACAAAAACTAAAAAAACTCAAGACATTTAAAAATATATTGTTCCAAAACAAGTTATATTAACCATTTACTTAATCCTAGAAGGTGAGATTCTGCAGCAGTTTCCTTGATAAAGGAGATATAATGATCAAAGATTAGTACGTTCATGTGTAACCCTTAATCAAAACTGCAGTTCTTTTTATTTGACTAGGCATTATTTACTTGACTATAGGCATTATTTACTTAAAACATTCTTTCAGAAGTTATGAAATCACGAGTGCTTTAATTGCTTTTTCTACAGTACTTCATGACTGGGATAATTAGAAATGCCATATTCATAGTCATCCCCCTCCTTTAATTTTTTTCAAAGAGTTTCAAGAATACAAATAATGCCAACATGATTTGTACAATTTTAATGGTACAATAGCACAAGAAACAACACAGAACAATACTATGCATTATACTGTTTCATTCAAAATGATGTAAGAGTAACTTAAGCATATTATAATTTGCATATGACGAGAAAAGTCGATGGTGTTAACAGCAGCCCTTTTTGATACCAGAATCCTTTCCCCCACAAATGGACTAAAGAATATGCATAGAAGCTTTCGAATTTGGTAATTTCTAACTGTCCCCATTAACATCGTAATAATCCTTCAGCATAACTAACAAAAGGATTCAAAACATCAACTAATCTTCCAGGTTTAAGGCCAGATTCTCTCCAATGCTATAGCTCCTTTTGAGCTGACATAACCTAAACTAGGGGTTCTAAACTTTTTTTCATTTGTGGACCCCTAAGAAATATTGTATGGATGCAGGAACACTTGTGCCTCCCTGGTCCCATGCGCGACTCACCAGCACTTCCTCTCATTACCTCTCTTTTTCATCTGATCCAAGTCCTGCAGTCTCAGTGCTTACCCACTGCAGCTGGGGACTGCATGAGGGTGAGCTGATAGAGGCTGAATCCTGACAAGACTGAGGTGATGATGGCTAGCCGGCTCTGTAACTTGGAGACGTTTGGGACACTCAGGTGTGTAGTCTTGGAGTGCTTCTGGATCGCATTCTCCATCTGGATTATCTGGTGAGGAGGATGCAGCCTTTTCTTCCCGATTCAGTCTTTTGCGATATCATCCATGCTTTCATCACTTTGAGGCTAGACTACTGCAGTGCGCTCTTCATGAGGCTGCCCTTGATGACTGGGGGCTGAAGCAGGTGCAGAACGCAGCAGCCTGGCTTCTTTCGGGGATGGGTCGCTGGAAGCACACTATACCAGTGCTCCAGAGTCTGCGCTGGCTACCTATAAGCTTTCCAGGCACAATTAAAGGTGCTGGTTTTGACCTTTAGAGCCCTAAATGGCCTGGGCCCCACATATCTGAAAGACTGCCTGTCTTTCCATCCTCCGTTGCAATCCCTGCGGTCGCCATCCTGTGGGTTCCATCTGTTATTCTTGTACGTGGGGTTGAGGGTGTGCAGGAGGGCATTGTTAGTTGCTGCACCAGTTCTATGGAACTCCTTTCCCCCGGAGGTTCGCTTGTGCCAGAGTCTAGCATCTTCCAGAGGTGCTGTAAAACGTTTCTGTTTGGTAAGGCAACTGGCAGGCGGGGATTGGGGTTGGTTGGGAGGTTATGTGTGGCTGTGGGTTGGGGGGAAGGTTTAGAGAAAGTTTTCAGAGAGGGGTGTTATAGGGGTAAGAATTGTTGTTTTTAAAATATATTTTAGGGTAACTACACCAGAATAAAATATATTTTTTTAAAAATAAATAAAAATAAATAAGTATGTTTTAGGGGTTGTCAATTGTAAGCTTCCCTGAGCTGTTATGGGAAGGGCAGCATATATGCCTCAATAAACAAACAAACAAACAAATTCCTCTTCCACTAGGGAACTTGGAAAGGCTTCTGGAACCACGCAACAGCTCTTAAGTGGCTTGGAGCCTTCAATGGGGGTAGAATAGGTGATTGGTGGCTGGGAGCTGCAGTTGTCAAAACTGTTTAGCAGCCACGAGTAGTAGGGCAGGTAGAATATCAGATGGTTAGCAGCTGGGAACAGGGCAGGCAGAACACAAGTAGCTTGTTTCTCACGCATCCCCTGGGTCCTGCATGTACTCTGTGGACCCTCAGGGGTCTGCGGACCACAGGGTGAGAACCACTGACCTAAACTGTACCAGAGATTTCAATAAACTACAAGGATGAGAAGCTACAATTATTTCTTTTACAACCCTGTTCCTACCTGAACGTATACTGGGCCATGCTGAGAATATAACCTTGTGCATAACAAAAGATTTTCTCTGCACAACAACAACAATCAAGCCAGGAAACTGGTTAAAATATGTAGTACTTCTGTAAGCCAGCTAAAGCTTTGGACAATCCATGTCTTTAAAATCGGATATGAGATCATAGTTGGGTCCAGCAGACAATACAAAATTTGAGAAAAGTCAACACAGGGATTCTCGCTTGAGGTGTAAGGTTGACAAGCCCCAAATTACTTACTAGTTATTTTTATATTTATAAAAAATATTTTATTTTTATTGTAGGCTAATAATGCCAAACACATGTAAATCTTGATATCAGAGTTCTGTCTTTGAAAGTGTGCCAGACTCACTCATTTTAATGCCAGAGCTTCAAGGAGACAAGGCTAAATTTTCTTTTGGTCACCATCTAAAGAAGACCTTAAGAATCCTCCCCATTTTTTAAACTGCATCTAGTCTTTCCATCTCTCCTTTTCCAAGCATGAAAGAACAGAGATAGGCAGAACTGGCTGGGAGGTCACATAGCAGGATACCAATTCAGTCAAGAAGCCTATTATTTCAGCATAGGTCAGGATTAGGAGTATTATTTTTTATTGGTACCTGCCCTCCTCTCTACAGCAATGGCAGGGAATCCTTTACCTCCTGGGGGCCACTCTGAAAATTAGTACAAGCTCTGAGTGACACAAAAAAGTTGGGGATAGGGATGCTTAAGGGGTACACTCAAGAAAAGAAGGGTCCAGATCATGTAACTGTGTCATGGATCTGTCCCCTAACCTTGTGTGCATGCCCTCATCTCTGCTTGCTTATCTAAGCTCAGTTTTTCAGTGCTTGGGGGTAGGAACTGGATCCAGGGACCTGGAAAGGGGCCACATAAAAATGTGCCATGGGCCCAGTCTGGTCCCCAGGTCTGAGGTTCCCCACCCCTGCTCTACAGTCTACCCATACAACCCAAAGCCAACAACTAATTTTTACCATTCTGCATGAAAACTAACAAATGACAATTTGTGTGTGTGCAATCATTAAAACAGGGTTGGGGAACATCAGGCACAGGGGCCAAATGCAGTCTTTGGTTAGTTTTTACGTGGTCTCTTTCTAGTTCCTGGATCTGGTCCCTGGCCCTGAGACCCAAAAAACTGAGCGTAGGGTAAGGGAGTAGAGAAGACTGCATGCACATAAGGATAGGGGACAGATTTATGGCATAGATTAATTACTGGGTGATATTGTGATGCTTGATTAAAGTTTGTGTAACACGTTCTCTGATATTTATTTAACTTTTTATCCTGTCCTATCCCATTTCTGTATGGACACAAGTAAAACAAAACAGAGCTGTCTGCAGAAAGTGTATACACGGGCACACTAACCCTGATACTGACTATGCTAGAACAAACAAATCTGTCTATATATTTTTCTGGTTTTGTGGCCATTTATGAACTTACCTGTTAATCATGAGACAGAAACTCTGCCTATGTTCACCTTCAGCAGGGAAGAATTTTACTTTTATTATTATCATACTAGCATTGCTTTGGGGGAGCAACAATAAAATTAAGATATAGCTGCTTTGCTTGTGTCAAACCTGATTCTGCATCACTGAAGTCCCAAAGTAATATTTTTCACTAACATCAGTAAAAGCTGGGTATGTTAGAAGTCACCAAAACCATTAAGATATCCTACCCCATTAAAAAAAAAATTGCTTCGAAAGAGTGGGTTCTAGTAATAATAGATCAAAGCACAAGGAAATTCAGAATACTGAATAGGATACAACCCTTTATTGCTTATGAATCTAAATACATCACTTCTGATATTTCAAGCAACTTTATAGGAAATATTCCAAACCACTTTCAGGGCCTTTTTAAACAAGTGGGATTTCTCCCACAGTTTAAACCTGCGGCTTTTGGACACCTCCACGGGGGGGCTTTAAACGCTCCTCCGTGAACCAGAAGTCACCCGAGAGCCATTAGAAACAGTGGCGCCAGGCAACTCCCGGGTGTTTTGCGACCCGGAATAGATAAGGCCCCAATAATTGAGGCCCCCAGTTAGACCAAAGCACTTTCAATTTTTTTCACTTCCTTCTCACTCTCAAAACCCCTCCCTCAATCCACCCCAGTCACCATCTTGTACTCAAAAGAAAGATCTCAAAGACCAGCAGCCTAATATAGTGGAACAATTACTGCCCTACTCTTTTCCCCAATATATATCTCAAAATAGCCCCCTTCCTTTATTACTTGTTATGTATATATTTGTGGGTTTTTTGTCCGTGATTTGTTTGCTTTCTGTTTCTGTGTCTGCAACGGCCTATTGGCCCAGCAATAAAGTTTAAAGTAAGTAAAATAAGTAATATATCTCAAAATATTGATTATCATGTTCATACTTTGTTTCAGTGGTTCTATGGTTTTATGTAAGGTACAAGTTAGCTTAAAGGAAAATTACTCAAAATCTAAGAAATGTAACTTTGCTGCCTACTGTAAATACAGCAAACAAGTGGCAGATACTCCTAGAATGCAGCATAACCAAGACTCCTATACAAATGACAACTCAGGGTAATTTCAGATGTTACGTGATCACAGTCAACCACACTGAATCACAGTGGATTCGGTGTGGTGGCTGTGATCGTGCAAACGTCTGTGGGAGCCTCACCAGATGTTCACCACGGTGAATACCTGGCGGGGGTCAATGCTAACCATGGGTATTTTCAGACGTTACGAGATCACGCTCAACCAGTGAACCATGCTCAATCCCACGACGGGGCCAATGCGCCCAGAACGTCTGTTCGGCGCGCACCAGATGTTCACCACGCTCAATACCCACATGGGGTCAATTTCAACCACGCTTCCCGGGCTAGCGGGGGGAATATCCCGGGAAGCGTGGTCAAAGAGATCCCCACCAGGAACCAACAAAAAGTAACGTCTGGACGCCAAGCCCCGGGCGGAACCAAAGGAAACGAGCCCCAGCCGTGGACAATGCACGCAGCGTCGCTGCCGGGCAACCAGCAACAACACAGACACCAGAGGGAGATTTAAAGGGGAATCAACCGCAGGCACGCGTGGCGGGATGGAGCGAGGAGGCAGGCGGAAGAGCGCGGCAGGCGACAGAGCGACGGCAGGGGCAGCGGTGGAGGGAGCACAGGCAGGGGAGGAGGGGGACACGGGGGTCGTGCTGACCCTGCAGCCGGCCCGGGAACAACACCCCCAGCAGCAGGCGCCATGCGACGCCCCGGGGACAGCAGC
>QEPC01010380.1:246961-282693 GCA_003113815.1 Sphenodon punctatus | reverse complement strand
TTGTGTGACCTGGCGGTTGGGCCCCCCCGGACTGGGCCATGGTGCTTCCCGGGGTGTGTGTGTTCGTGTCGTTGGACCTGGAGCACCTCTCCGCCTGTCCTGGCTGCCCTCCCTGTGGCCCTCTGTGACTGTGGGGCCCGTGTTCCCCTCCTGGACCATCTCCGCCGGGCTGGCTGAGCCTTGTGGGCCCCCATCGTGCCTTGGACCTGGGGTCGTGGCCCCCCCCTTTCCGAGACTGCCTGTGTTGCTGTGGGGGCACCTATGTGGACTGTGGTGCTGTGGGGGTGGGGGCGTGCTGCAGCCTGTGTCCTGCCCTGCCCCTTTGCGGTGCCCCCCGTCTTCCGTGTCCCCCCCCCGCTCCCATTGTTCCTTGTGCTTTATCCGGGCACCCCTGCCCCCCCTTCCCGACCTTTCCCTTGGGTTGGTGCTCCCGTGTGTGCGTGTGTGTGCCCGGGCGTGTGGTCGTGCTGTGTGTTGCACTGTGTGACCACTGTGTGTGTGCGCCTGCTGAGTGCGGTACCTGTCGGCCGCTTCTCCCTCTTCCCCCCTCCCTTCCCGTTTCCTTTGTGTGGGCGTTCCCTTGTGTGCCTTTTTGCTTCGTTTGCCCTCAGGCGGCCATGTCTGTGTCCCGCCCCCGCCTGGTGTCTTCTGGGAGTTCTGACCACAGCCGAGGATGGGCGTCACGTCTGTTGAGCTGCCCCGATCCGTGATGTGTCGGCCCGATTCCCTGTCGTGGTCCCGATCCCGTCACGTCTGTTTGGGGCTTTTCGTGGCCCTGCGGCGTGGTTGTTTTATTCACCCCCACCAGGGATCCACTGTGGTGAACCGCCCGCCCGTAACGTCTGAAATCACCCCATGATTCTGGAGGTGAGGCCGGCCTCAACTCCAGCATCGTGGTTTAGCTGGACCACGATCAGGAACGGCGCAAAGGTAACGTCTGTCACTTCGCCCTGGTCCTGACCGTGGCCCAGACCGCGATACGGGCGGCTGGTGGAGCGAGGGCGGGTGGCTGGTGGAGCACAGAGGGACGGGGCTGAGTGGATGCATGTCGCACCACACAGCCCCGCCCCCTCTCCAAATCCCCTCCGAGGCCAGCACGTCTGAAGGATGGCCGGCCAGATCATGGACCAAGACCCAAGACGTCACGTCTGAAATTACCCTCAGTATATGTTGTGGTACAAAGTCTTTAAGATTTCAAGGCTGACATTCTTAAAGCTGCCTAAGAACTCCTATTCAAATGACTATGAATTGGATATCTAAATGCCTTTTGAAAATTCCACCCAAATTTTCTAGTAAATTTCAAAGATTTCCAAACTGCAAGAAAACCCCAAAGATTGTTGGTAATGGCTTCTACGTAGTTTTGTTTTCTTTAAACTTAGACAGAAGTTGTTAGTAGGATTGTTAATAATAAATTAGGCAAAATAAGTTAGAAGCCAAAGCATTACCTTGTGTTAGAGACTGCAATTTAACAGTGGTTATAAGCAGCTGATAGTGTCCAAAATGGAATTGGCCCAAAAAGCAAGCCTGAATTCTTAGAGTTAGTAGGTAGGTAAACTCCAACCTCCCCACTCCCCCAACAGATAAGTGTAGGATGATAATGAAGGGGTGAGGGTACTGTACCTGGTGATGGGTAGGTCGAGGCCCCGCTGCAAACTGAGGAAAAGTGGGAGAAACAAACACAAAAGGAAAGGCACAGAGAGTCAGAAACACTACAAAAAAAACCAAAATGTCACACTATATGCAAAATAAACCCATAAGAAAAAACACAAACAATCAAAGCTTTGCTGCAGGACAGTGACAGACAGGTACTAAGATTTAACAGGTTAACGTCACTACAGGGATAGTTTGCTGCCCAAGAGCTGGGGGAGAGACAGCCAAAGCTGTTAGCTATCTTAAAGGCTCTCTAGTGTAGGAGATAATCAAAGAAGCTCTTAATACAATCTAGAGAAATGCTTTCATATTAAATACTGAGTATTTTGAAAACAGTTCAAAGGAAGTACATGTGTTTAAAGTGATTTGATACATTCTGAATTATTTGAAAGGAACAGAAGATGGAGACCTGTGCGTATTACCCTGCAGATAATAGCTGGGGTGGCACGTCTAACATCCTGCAGACTGTAGGAAATGCATGAATGTATCTGCAGGGCAGATAGGGCTAACCAACAATAGCAACATTGCACATACATACTGCTTTTCATCTTCAAAGCATTTTGCAGACAGTTAAACAAGTCTCATAACATTATTGACAGGTAAGTAAGCATTGTTATCCTCATTTGGGGAGACTGAAGCAGAAATATTAACCCATGACTTCCTCAGGGGAACAAAGTCAGTCAGTGGTAGAGCCTGGATAGACATGGGTTTCCAAGTCCTGTGGCTAAGATTCCTGGACACTTTCCATCCTTTCATACTGTATACGAGGACAGGGATTCATTATTTTACATTTATTTATTTATTTTATTTTTAAATTTTTACTACCCCGCCCCTCCTGGTGATTTACTGAACATTATTTACTAAAGTTATGGTTTACTAAACATGATTTTATGATTTACTAAATATTAAAATCATTTTCTGGTCAATAGCTGAATGTTAAAATATAAATATAAATGAATGCAAGAAATGGAAAATATAAATAAAAATGAAGGGGCATGTTTCAGCAAAAATGAAGTTTTACCTAAGCCCCAAACTCTCAGTATGTTTAAGCTAAAATTCTAAGACACTCCAGTCATTCCTTCAATAATTGATAATCTATTAATAATAGCTCAAGTAATTAAACAGAGTACAAGAAACTAGATCCCAGAATGAGTTTTTATACACATCAACAAAATACTGTGCACTTCCACCTGCTGCAAGTTGTGGTGCTTGTTATGTAAAACATGTAGGCAGGCAAGCACGCAACACAACTCTGCTAATTCAAAGTACCTGTACAGGGAAAGATTTACTTATTACTTTCTTTTCACATGGTACCATACATTCTGATACTGAATTTAAAAGAATAGTAGGCAGAGTGATGCCCCACCCACCAGTGAAGTTTTAAAATTTAATATGGAACTGCAATGACAGACAAGTAGTTTTAAGTGGATGGAAGAGGCTGGTTTCAAGTTAAAAGTGACCAGACCAGAGAAGCAAAACATAAGTATTCTCAGATAAAGCTGATTTTCTTTGCTACTTTAAAAACATTTAAGTGGTCCATTTTTAATATTTCCAAGCAGTTGTCTATGAATACTACAGTTTATTACATAGTGATTATGTATTTGTCCTACTTTCCTCTCATCATCACTACAGCTGGATGAAGTATAACCAATATATTCAGAAATAAGAAATGAACACACACAGTGTCTACTTCACTGCAAAAGAATATAGCTTCCGGCCTGCAATATTCACAAAACAGAGTTTTCTTTGCTTTTCCAACCTAAATAATCAACTATGAAATGTTTTCATGAAACCTTCCTATAACAAACACATTTCAATGAAGACTGGACTCAAAAACTAAGATTTCAGCTTTAGTGTTTCTGGTAATTTATCATACGGCATGCTGCAGAAGCACTGACTCCTCTCCCAAACCTGTGGCCATAACAGAAGTTGAGGCGATTCTATCTATCT
This sequence comes from Sphenodon punctatus, assembly GCA_003113815.1. Taxonomy (NCBI): domain Eukaryota; kingdom Metazoa; phylum Chordata; class Lepidosauria; order Sphenodontia; family Sphenodontidae; genus Sphenodon; species Sphenodon punctatus. The sequence continues at coordinate 279,093 of QEPC01010380.1, read as the reverse complement.
TTCTATAGCAATGATAAGGGAGATAGTAATGATTCTGAGGCGATAACATGCTGCTTACAATAATCAGGCCAGATTTTAGAATCCACAGAATTTAGACTTTATTTTTTCTGCCTCTCGTATGAGAAAATGGGATAACATTTCACCTGAAACAGACAGGGCACCAACATAAAATCTTCTTGAGGGGACACAGGCTCCAGTTATCCACCAATGAAGCTGGAAAACACAATTTGTTTCAGAAACACAAGAAGGAGATTTGTGAGGTGGGAAGAGTTGTGTTCATCAACCTGAGGTCAGAAGTACCTGTCTTATCACCATTCCACAGAAAAGTCTCATTTCTAGCAGTTCTGAAAAGAGTTGGACACTATCATCTTAACACTCCAGCCAAAATATAATCTATGAGTAAAAAATAATACATGTTATAAGAAAAAAAGAAACAAAACCTTGAAGTTAGTGGGAAAGTACCCTAGTCTATTTTGCACTGGTCACCATTGGCTATTGATTTTTATAATTCTTGTTGATGGTATTCTTTATTTCTATTGGTAACTGTAAGCAACAGAACAAACTGTAGTCACTGCTGGCTCAGATTAAAAATAGAAACTTTTGCTTTTAGACAATGAAGGTAGTAGTAAATATAAAGGAAAACAGCCTTCTGTGAACCTGGATCCAACATTTCTGCCACCACACCCTTATTGGTCTTGTTCACGAACGCCTTTATGCACAGCTGGCAACTGGGCAGGTTCTACATATGCTGATATGTTGGAACATTGCACCAAGCCATTTGAAAATAACCACTTCTCATAGGTTATTACCACAGATACTGAATCCTCATTCTCCCTGATTATGATTTTTCAGTAGTTTCACTACACTGGACAGATAGCTTTAAAACTGTGGTTAGAGATGGGATTTATAGTAAGAAATGGGTGAAAATTATATTTGGCCTGAATAATGTGTCATCCCCGTCCCCCCCAAATTAGGATCAAACTTTGAAATTCTTGGTATCACACAGATACGGCATTACAAAAACTGACCAGGAAGTATGTGAAGCCACTTGGATTGCAAAGACGGCTGTCCAGGGAAGAACAGAAAAGCCTAGACTGTGCAATTGCCAATGGCCCTTAAATGCAGAAATAGAATGGAGTAAGCTCTGGCTACTCTAGGAAGCGATGTTAGGGTCATTTCATTAGTGCAACAGCCTACCTATCCTCACCAGCTGGTCAGCTGTTATGGATGAAACTGTACTAGGAACTAACAGGATGGCAAAGTGTTACTGTGCCATCTTCCTCTTTCCCGCTTCACCCTCCCTCACCACAAAAAAGGTAAAAGTAAAATACAATCAAATCCAGAACAAAATGCAAGTACGATTCAGGGCCAGCTAGCCTTGCATTTGTTTTGGGGTCAGGGATGCAATGGAATGTTATGTAGGCGATTTTTAGTAATGGGGTGGTAATGGTCACTAGCAGAGCAGATGGCAAAAACTGCATACAGGATCATTTTAAAAAAAAATGTTCATGACCACAGAAAAATGGCTGACAACTTTAGACAGTTTCTCCCTCAATATTTTCACCAATAATTGGGCAAAATTCCTAGAATGTTTTGAGTTTTCAGCCAATTTTTCCTTAAAGTATCACCTTTTAAGTGTAATCCCAAATACTTCCTATCTAAATCCTGAAAGATCATCAGCCCCTCCCAAACCATTCTATTACCAGTCAACCTGGCAGAAACTGCCATGGTATCTGCTTTCTTGCTGAAAGCTTAAATCAGTGCATTTCTGTAGATCAGTCAACAAAAAAGTGGTAAAAAATAAAAACAACAGCAAAAAATTAAACTGTGCCACTGGCACAATTGCCTGCAAGAAGGAGTACAGTTTGTTATATTGCTTACAATGCAGTATTTTATCCAGCCTCTTCAAGCCAGGGACCTGTAAACCGGATTCTGTTCCAAAACCTTCCTCCGCTTCCAGTTGTCTGTGCAATGTATTGGCACTGTTCTGCTGGGCTGTCAAAAAAACTGGTTTAGAGATGCAGCTCTTCAGTCAGGTTTTGCTCCAGTTCTAACCATGTAAACTTACTCTTGCTGTTCAACAACAAAAGAGAGGGGAATGGTCATACTTACTAAGAAAACTCTCAATCCCACGTTACCGATGAGAACTGGGGTCTACATGGAATGAGTTGGGATCTCTCGCTCCAGTAACAAACGAGCAGCTGTCCATATCACAAAATTATTATCATGACTGGCATTAGTTGTCACTTTCAGCATAGAGGTCAAGGACTGAATGGATCAGAGACTAATTTCCCTGTGAAACCTCTAGAGGCAAAATCTTCAGAAAGCAAAGTGCACACTGGTGAGGCAGTATAGGAGGACTGTACAGTACTTGTCATGTACTTACTGTAACCATTCTGTGACTAAGCAGAAGACTTCAGTTTGAAGACTATCAGGTGCTACCCCTCACCAGCATTCAACTCATTTTAAAACAAGAAGAGTACTGGAAATAGTACAGTTACTTTTTCCAAATTTACAATGCAGAAGATGTGTGATTTGCAAATCACTGGGGACTGTTCCTTCCTGGGCCAATGATAGGAGGCTTCAGGTAGGTACTGATGGAACACAGCCTGCCTCCAAAACTACAAATAAGCGCACATGATGCCACAAGAGCACCTCTTACCATCAGAAACAGTGCGCTACAAGAACTGACTTCTCAACCGAGATTAATTTATGGGATTTGTAGGCCTAAAGTCGCAGAAAGGAATGTCTTTCAATGGCCTATTACTATCTGCATAAAAGGAAAGTATGGCGGATAACAAAGTCCCAAGTTTGATGACAAGAGGCTTACTACAAAAAGATTTTGAAATTTATAAGCTCCTTTTGGCTACATATCCGTATTCACATTGATACAAATTAATTGGTTAGAACTGATCCAGTAGCACTGATTTGGAAGCCATACTCCTCAAGCCACTGGAAACTGAGTGCTGCTGTAGAAGTTTGTTTTCATTTACTAATCTTTGTTCCAGCAATTTATTAAGTATTTCGCCAAAGAAAAATAATGAAGCAAAGAGAAAGGCTCTGGCAATGTATTTTAAACTCTAAATTAAGTGAACTTGAGGGCAATTGCACTAAAAATAAATCATGCTGTTGGGAAGCAGGTGAGAATACCCCAACCACCTTTCCTTCCAGATAACCTACTTTAAAATAAAAGTTTTCCTGACACAAGAGAGTCTGAAAATGCAATGCAAAGACTTGTTATTTGGAACACACTTCCAGAAGCCAGTAAAACACTTTTCAAAGAAATGGAAAGCTACACACAAACAAGAACACTTGGAAAAGAGAGAAAAGACAGAAGTTAGAGTAAGTGCCCCCTTACCGGAGAGCGGGTCTGAGGCTGTGTGTTCATTGTTTGAGGGGCCTGAGGGTACACCAATGTAGTTGGAGCTGCATTCTGTCCAGATGGGTAAGAGGCCTGCCAGAGAACAGAGAAAAGAATGTTACTATGTCAACTCATTTGCTTCTTGCTGGATAAATTTTGTTATCGGATGGACTGGTGATTATTGAGATTATATTCCTACCCTCAACATACTGAAGTACACAAACACCTCACTAAACTTATACAAGTTAGCAGATAAAATCATTATAAACAGTGCTTATCACAAAAACAACACAGTTGAGTTTGAATTTATTGGTCCATGTGCTAACTTTAATTCCATTCATTATAAATTTTGATGAAAACTTAAGATAAAGATGTGCTGCTAACAAATGCTCCAAAGTAAGATAAGAAGTTAGGTAGAGCTCAGACCACAACAAAATTAGCCTGAAAATATTATTGGCATAAGGCAGTTTCAAAAGTAGCAAGAATACTATAGTTATGTTTGTTGTATGCTATTTAACTAGAAATTCCAGATTATCCTACTTTAAAACAAAAAAGACATTACAATATAGCTTCTCTCATAAACGTCTGCCTCCAGCATCCAGTCACCAGATGTATCCTACCCAAGGATTCAGACATAACCTTTTCTTAGCATTTAGAAGGAGGATCCTGCAAGTCACTGAGCACTCTAGCTATAATCCAGCAAAGCACTAAGAATAGATTTAGGTGCTTTGCTAGCCTGAAATCAGTGCTTGGCACTACACAGGATCAAACCTTTATACCCGAAGAGCAAGTTTCTCCATTGTGTGGCCCAAAAGCTTGCTTATTTTCTTAACAGTAGTTGGTCCAATAAAAGATATCATACAAACTACTTTGTCTCCATCTCTGTCACTTAGGACCAACACGGCAAACACACAAAATAGAAATACAAATAAAACTCCCTTTAAAAATCTCATTAAAAGAAAAACCCTCAGCTTCAGACGGCTCACCCTCATCCAGTCCCCCACAGCCACCAGACACCAAGGAAGTACCTAGACTGCCAGGCCTGAGTCTGATGAAAAAGAGAGGCACAGCTGAGTATCATCAGCATATTGATGACTCTTGCACATCAAACCCTCTCATGACCTCGCCCAACGCCCGGCGATTGCATACACGTTGAACAGGAGAGGGGACAGAATGGAACCCTGCGGGACTCCACACGAGAGGTCATGAGGGGACAAAGAACAAACCCCCAGCACTACTGAGTTCTCCCAGCCAGGAAAGAGTGGATCCATTCAAGAACAGGCCCACCCACCCCAGCTTGTCCCGGAGGCGAGTCATCAACATCTCATGATCAACGGTATCAAAGGCAGCCGACAGATCTAACAGAAGCAACAGGGTTGATCAAACCTGATACAATTCACGGCGGAGGTCATTACCAAGGCCACGAGCATAGTCTCAGTATCATAACCTGGATGAAAGTCAGTCTGCGAGGGATCTAGGAGGCTGATGTGGTCTAAATGCTCCTGCAGCTGCTGAGCCACAACCTGCTCAATAACCTTCCCTAAAAAAGCCAATAACTGGCAAGGGAGTCAATGTCAAGCAATGGTTTCTGGAGCAGAGGCCACACCACCACCACCTCTTTGAGATAGCCCGGCACTCTACCCTCCCGAAGAGAGGCACTGACCACCCCACACCAGCAGTGGCTGCAGTGTCTCCTGGCCTTAACCAGCCAGGACGGGCATGGGTTGGGCTCAGGCAGACCTCTGGGAGAAGGGAGTTCCATAATACTGGGGCAGCAAATGAGAATGCCTCCCCGCGGCCCTTGTCATATAGACAAGATTAGCTGTTGGTACCTGCAAAAGAGTGCTCCCAGCAGACTGCAGCGGCAACAGTAGAGCATGGAAGGAAAGTAGAAGATATTACCCTGGACACTGAAAGCAGGTCAAGGTTGAGGGGTTGCAACTACCCCCACCCCCCTTGTCATTTCTTATCTTCTCTTAGCCAGTATAATTATGGAGATACTCTAAAATACATGAACTAGAAGAAGCCAATTGCAATGACGCCTGCTAACCTTTGCAATAATGATGAAAACTGCCCCATTCACCTCAAACAAGGTTCTCTCAAGACTGGCATTTTTTCCTATGTGACTGCAAAATGGGTTCTCAGCTTTTAGGTCACAGCTTATAGAGTCCTTGCACACAGGTAGCCACGGATCACAACAATATCTTACTAGACAGGAAGGAAAACTCAAAAGAAAGAGGGTGGGGGAAAGGGTTTCAGTAGAGCTGAAACGAGTACCTGCAAAAATGGGTACACCTGTTGAATTTCTGGTACCCAAATCAACCAGACAACATCAGGTACTGATTGGGATTTCAATCCAATTCGGGTAACCGATGTCCTAGAAAGTCAACTTCCAGACCCAGAATGTCAACTTGCTGTCCCAATTTTTTTATTTCTGATCCAAAGCTTTCAACTTCCGACACCTAGGTTTTCCATCCCAGAAAGTCAACTTATGGTCCCAGAATATCGACTTCCAGATCTGATTTTTTAAAATTCTGATCCCAATTTTGCTTTTCTTCCCTATTTTTCAGTTTTCCATCCTGATATACCGATTGGCAATCAGAAACTTTAAAAATCAGAACCAGAAATTACTGATTTTTCAAGTTTATGGGTAGCTGATGGGTAATTGAGTAGCCCATCAAGTACCCAATGCAATGCTTTAAAATCTAGGTATTACCCATTTCAGCTGTAGTCTCAAGTTGGTCCCAGTATAGAAATGGTTGAGACTTACTCCAGTGCCATTATTATATTAGCACAAAACCCTCTACATGTGTAAGCATTTCTATCCGTTCTGAAACCCAAAGCAGTATTTTAGTGTAGGACAAAATTGGATTCAAAGGCCTAGACGCGAGAGTCATAATGAAATCAGTGGAGTTACAGCAATTTAAACTGATACATATGACAGAAGAAAAATGTTTATACTCAATAAAACTATTTTCATCATTTTTTAAAGCTGCTGGATGTAAACATTTCTGTGCAGTGCTTGTACAAGTGTATGACAAAGGGAAAACTTATAAGAAACAAGTGACATGACAAGTTATCATGTAAACATATGAACAAATGGTTAAAAAAGCATAACTTTTATAATGTAAATATATATTTTTTAACTTGCAGGCGTAACGGTCTTTCAAGCTCTTAAATGGCAGCAAGAATAACATAGATGTTTATCAGAAAGATGTTTACATTTATAAATGTAATATATAAATGTAACAAGGTATAAATGTAAATGTATACATGTAAATGTATAACATTTACATAAATGTATAATGTATAACATGAATTATAAATGTAAATGTATAAATGTAACATGTATAAATGTAACATGTATAAATGTAAAAATGTGTTTACATGTATAGATGTCTTTACATCTATACATTTGGTATAGCCTCCCATATTCAGATACCTCAGGGATCATTCTTTTTTAAGCTCCTAAATGGCAGCTAGAATAGTGTAAATGTTTACAGAAAAGGTATTTACTACATATGGTATAGCCCCCCCATATTCAGACACCTCAGGGATCCTGCTTTTTATTCACATTAGACACAGTTCTAGATACAAAAAGGGCAGATGTATTGCTTTTTCTACTTTAAGGTTTCCGTTGGTAGAAATCTGAGTCCAAGTTAAAAGGTTGGACATTTGGCACCTACATCAAAATGACGCAACTAAGTCTAAAACGCTGACAAGAGGAGAGTGGGGAATATACATAGCAAACTAAAAGCACTCCTTCCTCCTGACTCACAAGGTATTTTCAAACGTAATGGTGGCATGGTTTAACCCGCTTTTTTATTATTATTATTATTATTATTATTATTCGCATTTATATAGCTCCAGCAATGTACCTGGCGCCTTACAGAGAACAACACAGACACGGTCCCTGCCCGAGAGCTTACAATCTATAGACAGTGGGAGGGGAGACAGGGAAGGGGGAACAGGGAGAGACAAGGGATGCAACAATCATGAGGATGCGAGAACTCAGGTACATGTTCTTGGCTTGGTTACAGTACATTGGGAGTTTGGAAATAACAGGTGGGGAATAATCCTGGGTGGGGATGGTTAAAAGGAGTTAGGAAGGGCAGAGCGGAAGAGGTGGGTTTTGAGGAGGGATCTGAAGGCACGAAGGGAGGGGGCAAGGCGGATGTGGGCAGGGAGGGAGTTCCAGGCGTGCTTTAGCGTGGATTAAACCGGGAATCACCATCATGTTCAAATGCACCTGCCAGATGTTTCACCAGGCTGGATCCTGACCATGGTGGGGGCTAGCCCGGGCTGTGACTCAGGGAAAGTCCCCAAGTCGCAGCCTGGTCTAGCCTCCACCACAGTTGGGATCCAGCCGCTACACCCGGAGTAAGGTGGGCTATCACATCTGAAGGCCCACTCTACTTGGACCTGGTCCAGAGTGGCAGGGGGGCCAGATGCCATGGCGACTGTCAGCTGAGGGGGTGGCCACTGCATGCACATCTGTGCATCTCCCCACCCCCTCTCCAGCCACCATCACATTAATTCGGCAGCCAGACAGGATCTCAACATGAGCGATGACTACCACTACCATCCAGGTAAATCCGTGGCATCAGTGGGCAGTGTCACATGCACCCATAGAGCAACTTGTCACCACACACTTTATTACTCAATATTTAAAAAAACAGCAAATGATCCCATAGTGACTCAACAGCCCTGAATTTATGGTTATGCATCTGCTATGGTGCTAGCTGCATTTAGGAGGACTGAGAGGACAACGGCACCCCCAAAACAAGACAACACAGGTATATGCTCAGTGTGCATTCACTGTCTTATCTGGCTGCAAGCAGAGTTGTTAAAGAATATTCAACATTATACAACAACGTAGATGAAAGTATGAACTGCCCAGCTGACACATTTTCACCTTGTTCAGATATGACAATCTGATGTGTGTTGTTGCTATGTAGTAGCTACTACATAATATCTTACCCCTTATGTGGAGCATACAGACATGACATCGTAATTCTAACTTTGTAATTCTGAGAGGACCAGGAAGTATGGAGCAGCATGTATTTGTGGGATTCCCAGAGTGAGGGTGGTTTGTCACAAGAAAGCATTCAAACATGACAATATTTCATAGTAAATTTGTTCTATGTAGCCGATGCCACACGCTATCCCTTCACTTCTTTAAGAGTATTATTATGTAGTAACTATCACTCACTACTACACAGTACGATGTCTGAATGCTCACAGGTTATTCTATAGTAACTCTGGATATACTGTGAGGTATGTCTCTTCCTTGAGTCATGTCTGAACAAAAATCTTAGTTCTCAAAACACCAGGCTAATCCAGGGGTCTGTTACCCCATCATATCAGTTTTCATAACAGCAGTATTTCCATAGAGTACATTTACATCCTATAATTGTCTTTTAGTTTAACTTTTAAAATGTAGTGTACAGTATATGGTATAAAGTATAAACTCAAAGGTGGTGGAGTGGGGGACTTAGCATTCAGAGTCATACAATTCTGAAACTCCCCAAGGTAGAATGGGAGAGCTTGGTGTTGAAGGAGAAGACATGTAGTCTAGAGGATACACCAGATTCAGCCAAAGCAGGTTTCCATTAAAAGGAGGGGTAGTTATAGCAATGGAGGAATTAAAACCATTGGTTGGCAGTGGTCTGAAAAATCTTCATTTACCTCATGCTGTTTGGAAATAAATCACACTGACAGCAATATATGGTATCAATCTGTTCCTCACAGTAGATAGGAAGAATTGTGTAGGCTTGAAGTACAGCAGAGATCCTGAGGATCCCACTTCTACTGGCCAGAAACAGACAAGGAGAGTGGGAGGCAGTCACACAAAAGGCTTTACAAAAAAATAATAATAAAGTGTACAAATGTTTAAAGTATATCTCCTTATAAGGCATGTGCATGCATGCCATCATCACCCCTACTTGTCATAGGTACAACACTTGCTAAAATAGAAAATCTAAAACATGCTACCACGACGAGGAGATGCCTGGGACCTCGGGCATGCGCGCCCGACACTCCCCCAGCCCGACCTCCAGGGAGGCAATGCATGGATCCGCAGACTCAGAGGATATAGAGGGGGAGGAGGAGGAGACCGTCACCCTGACCCTCACGCCCTGTCGCCACGGGGAGCAGGCAGAAACGAGCCCAAGCGACCATCCAGCCTCAGAGGGAACTGACACCGAGGGAGCAGGTAAGGCCAGGGCTGGTCAGGGCATGCGCACAGACACCAAGGGGTGGGGGGTGGCAAGGCAGTGGGAGAGGGGCAGGGTGCTGGTTGGGCCAACAAGCCCCAAATGCATGGAGGCGGGACGGGCAGAGGGAGCTGTCCATGGTGCTGGGAAACCCATGCCGGGGGGAGGGAGCGCCCTGAGCACTGTGTCCGGAGGGAGGGTCTGGGAAAAGCACCCAACACAATGGACCATCCCCCATGTCGCCCCACAGAGCCACGCCGAGCACGAGAAGCCTGTGGCCAGGGGCCGCCCGTACCCCCGGCACAGAGGATGAAGGAACACCGTGCGCGGACGTGCAGACGGAGGGAGGACCTAGCACAGGAGCTGGTGTCCACCAGACAGAGGAGATGCTTGGGTCTGTCAAGAGGTTGGAGGAGAGGACAACTAAGGTGCTGCAGCAGGTGGAGGGGAGGGACCGTGCTCTGTTAGCAAAGATGCGGAAGGACCAGCGGTTGCTAAAGAGAGACATGGACAGACAACTGGTGGCACTCCAGGAACATTCAGACAGGCAGGACCGCCGGTCCGATGAGCTAGGACGGACGTTGGACCGCTCTCTGGACCAGGGCACATCTCTCCTCCTGCAGGCCGGGGCACTAAGCGCCTTTATAATGGCTGCAGCCGCACCGGGCGCAGTGCCGGTGCCCAATCATGCGCCCCCTCCACCCCCTCCGGCCGCACCACTGGCCCCGCCAGCACTGCAACCCCAGCCACCCCAACGGCACCAGGGCCCAAGGATCCGTGGTCCAGTGCCCTCCCCAACAGGGAGGACAGCAGCCAGGCCGCCAGGGGCCGGGTCGGGCACAGGCTGCCCCAGGATGGGGGTAGGGGCAGGGGCAGGGGAGGAGCAGGGGACGTGGGTCCGGGGCAGGTATCCCGGCCCCACCGGCAGACAGCAGCTCCTCATCTTCCGCTGACGAGGGGGGGGTCGGCAGTAACAACCATCTCAGTAGGCAGGGGGAGGGGCCGACCTAGGGGCACCAAGGGACGGGTGAGGGGCCGGGGCAGGGCACTATAGGGGATGGGGAGGGAGGAGCACTCGGCACCACAGAGGGGGTCGGGTGTGGCAATGGGCACAGGGCACCTAGCCGCTTCAGGTACCAAGGCATGAATGGGGTGTGGGTGTTTGAATAAACAATATCTTACACACCTGACATGTTTTGTGTGCTTTATTACTTGCTGGAACGGGACTACAGAAGTACATGTGCGCAGAGGGACGTCGCAGATGCCCTGATGGGTAGCTCTGGTCTCCGGGGGCCTCAGTGATGTGCCAGACGATTGAGGTGTCGGGTCAGTGCTGCCCTAATGCGCTTGGCATAGCGGTACTCTCGGGGGTTGGGCACATCAGCGTACAGAGGTGCCGGGCCAGGCAGGCGTCGTGAGGGGGGGTTCTCGAAAGCGGTCCCATCTGTCTCGCAGATGTTGTGCAGGACACAGCAGGCACTAATGACCAGTGAGGAGGTCTCCACCGTATAGTCCAGTCTGCCGGCTAGACATCACCAACGCTGCTTGAGAGCACCAAATGCCCTCTTGACCACGGTGCGCTCAGTGCTGAGGCAGGTGTTGTATCACTGCGGCCACCGGGTATGCCTTCATCAGTCACCGCTTCAGGGGATACGCTGGGTCCCCTATGATGCACGGGAGCATCGTCACCCCCTCTATGCGGGTCATGCGCATGTCTGCAAAGTCCCCCCTGTACATGCGGGCGAACAGCGGGGAGATGGTGAGGATGTATGCGTTGTGGCTGCGGCCCGAGTGCCCAGTGAAGATGTCAGTGAAGCGCCCCCGATGGTCCACCAGGCCTTGTAGCTGGAGCGAGTGGTAACAGTGCCGGTTGATGTACTCGGCCTCGTCGTCATAGGGGGGCCGCATGATCTCTATATGAGAGCCATCGATCGCCCCCAGGCAATTTGGAAAACCTAGGTCCATGAAACCTGCCATCACGATGTCCTGGTCGACCAGCTGTATAACGCGCTCAAGAAGCACCCCTTCCACAGCCTCGCAGACGTCCCACACCAGACACGCTATGGTCGTTAGCCCCACTCCAAAGTGCTGGGCAACGGAGCGGCAAGAGTCCAGGGTGACCAGGGCCCACACAGCTATGGCGACCCGTTGAGGCACGGGAATGGGTTCCCGCATGTCTCTCCTGAGGGGCTCAAGCCACTCCCGCAGCAGTTCCGCAAGGCGCATGAAGGTGCACCTGTCCATCCTGAAGTGCCTGACCCATGTTGCATCGTCCCAACGTGTCAGCACCCTCTGCCACCACTGCTGAGCCCGCGCCACAGCCCACGTGCGTCTCTGGATGGGCATGGCGAGCTGCAGCGCCAGGTACCTGGCAGCCCTATTCCACGCGCCCCTGGCCAACAGGGCCCTACTGCTGACCCGGAGGGTTTGCCCATAGCAGCAGCCTGCTGTAGGCTATTCCGAGCCGCCTTGCCGTTCCCAGGGCTAAGAGGCGTACGGCCCTGCCTGTTGTGAGACGGGTGCGCGCCCCCACCCTGGCCATATACCAATAGTCCGCGTGCATTCCCCTCCACACACTCGTCAATGATCCCCATCAGGTTCACATGCTCCCGGAACCACTCAGCTATCGCTTTTAGGAGGACTACGCGGCATCCCAGCTGTACGCGGTCCATCCCTGTGGGAGCGCCTTTCCGGTACGTCCGTCCCACAACTAACACAACATGTGCTTGACTCCACCTCAGGCCTCTCTCCCGTGCTCCTTAAGTGCGCATGCCCCCACTCCCATGGGCCTATACCCTCCCAGAGCTCATACCCTCCCAGAGCTGACCCATGGCGGCTGCTTCCCATCCCTCGGTCCCGCTCGAGGGCCATGGTGCCTCTGGCCGGGCCTGGAACACCCGCGAGAGCATGGCCCTTTGCGACCTGTGGCATTCACCCATCGTTCAGTGCAGCCTCTGCTCGTTGGCCACCCGGCCTGCTGACTATAGGTACTTTAGCTTCAGGATGCTGCGCTTTGGCTATGTTGTGACTGCTGTTGACTGCTGGGTGCACTGCAATGAGCTTGGTCTCCCCCCATTCCGAGGCCTGCATTCCCGACACGCTGGGTGGCGTTGCGGTGTGGAGTCCCGCTGAAACCGCCTCCGCTCTGTGTGTGTGTGCTTTCCTGGGATATGCGACCTGCCTGTGTGAAGGTGGCCCTGTCCTGGCTGTGTCCTACTTCATCAGCGTGCAGGGTGCCCGTGGGTATCCACGCTCCCGAGGGGCTGCCTACTACCGCCTGCTGGAGCTGTCGCGCCTGCCTTGGCACTCCGCGAATGATTATGGTTTGCCCCCCCCCCCCGTGGGCCGGAGCTGGCTGCCCTGTCGGAGGTGTGCAGCTGCTCTGATGTTCAGCTCGGGATGAGCTGTACGGATCCTTTTGAGGCGTTCTACTTGATCTGCTTCCACATAGCTGGCCGAGGCTTCTGCTAGGGACTGTGGCAATGGCCCCGCTTCTTGCACCTGCTCTCGCTCCCGCCCCCTACACCCGATGGGGGACCCTGCAGCAAGGTGTAGGGCTCTCTGGGCTCATCGGCCCTCTGTCTCCACCTTCCGCTGCCGCCTTGGGACTACTGGACTCCCTGTGCCTCTCATCCACCCTCCAGCCTGTTGCCTTCTACCTGGGGACCTGCTCCCAGCGCCCTGGACCCCTCCATATGGGCACCTGTGGACCTGTCTCTGCCAGCCCTCGGAGCCCCCCCGGACTGTGCCCCATGCCCCCCGTTGCTGCTGTCCCCTCCCCCACACGATCCTCCTATGTATGACTATGCGCCTGTCCAGTGCCACTTCTATCCTCAATAAACGCCTGTGCATTGTGCTGCCTCTTGTCTCCTTGGGCTGCTGGAGTCCCCTTCCCTGTGCCCGTTGGGCTCCTAATCCCTCCCCCTCCAGCTGGGCTGGCGGTGCCGGCCCCTCCCCACCCCCTCTCATACACTGGGTCGGGAGTGTCCCTTTCCTCCTATACCCCCGTGTTCCGCTCCCCTTTGTTGTGTGGGTGTGGTACTTCGTTGGAGTGTGAGCGTTTCTGATTTCGAAGTCCGTGCACCTTCTGTGCGGCCGCCGTTTGGGAGCGCTGCTCGCTCTGCAGCTCCCTCCACCCCCTCCCTTCGTGTTTCCCATTCCTGGGCAGGGCCGTCCGGCGGCTGTGTCATCGGTTGCCCATAGGCGGCCATGTTTATGTCAGCGTGCCCCGGTGCCTTGTGGGTCTCCCACCGCGGTTCTTGCCACCGCGTCACATCTGATGGGATCCCCCAGCCCGTGTTCTCTCCAGTTGACTCCGGCAGTGTTCACGCCCCTGTCACGTCTGTTGGTGCCGCGCGTCTCACCACGGCCCGAGGTGACGCCATTCACACCAGGGTCGGATTCACTGTGGTGAATATCACGACATCACATCTGAAATCACCCATAATCACGCGAAAATCGAGGCAGATACTTTCCAGAAAGTCAGCGATTTTAACGCCATAACTGGTTCCCAGTATTTGGATACATTAGATACTGATCTAGTGAGTACCTTGGGGATTCACTCCAGAGTCTCCAAGGATTTACATTCCAACAACACGGGTACTCTACTGCTGGATATTCTGGATAAACATTGTTTAATTATCTGTAATGGGAGAATTGACTGACCTTTTGGGGGAATTTACTTATGACTCACCCCTGGGAGCTAGTACTATTGATTATTTTGATTTTTCATTTCGAGTTACTTGAAGTTCTTGTAGGCCTGAAGGTAGTCATCACCCTTTGTATGCTACCTTTTCAACCTCACTCCTGTCTGGAAATTTGAATAGTATTAGGGCTCCATCTGAGGGGCTGTGTTCTGCAAAGCTCCAAGTTAAATGGTCCACTGAATCCTTTAGACATGTGTCCGATTTATTGGCTACCTCACAGGTTTTGCACCTGATGGAAGGAATTTTGACTCCATCCTCCTATGATATGGCAGAAGATAGCGTCAGGATTTGGTGGGTATTCTTGAAAAGCATGTAGCTAAATCTTTCCCTAAGGGATACAACTTTCATAGTCTCCCAAATAAGAATTGCTGGTATGATCATGAGTGTCATCAGACAAAATGAAACCTACACTTAGATGATTGTGGTCCTCCCAGAGAATTCCAGCTAATTGGGAAGCTTTTAGTTCCGCTAGGAGAGCATACAAACGTCTGCTCGCAGCAAAAAGAGCAGTAAAAGATGAACAGGTTTGGGCCAAGTTGTGGAATGCTTGTGGTTTTAAAGACACTGCTCGCTTCTGGCAAATTATTCTTTTTTAAAATCAAGAAGTGGTTGTGATAGATTTCCTCTGGATGAAAATCAGTGGATTGGATATTTTCAGTCCATCTTTGATAATCCTGATGGAAACCGGACTTCTTTGGAGGTTTCCGATTTCCTTGAGGTTAGAGGAGATATTTCTGAGGAGCCTTCATTAACACCTCTAACCGAAGATAAGGTATAATTATTAATAATAATAATAATAATAATAATTGAGTGACCAAAAAAGGTCATTTCAAAATATACATTAGCGCATACAAGCGAAATAAATTTTAAAAACAAGATCAATTAATAAGATCCTAGCAAAATTACAAGAAAATAAAACATATTACATTTTGATTTTTTATCAAAAACAAAATTGCAAACACACAAATAAGTAAATAAATAAATAAATAAATAAAGGACCTAAATGGCCCTTATTATTAGGGGATAGATAATCGTCTCCATTTAATGTCAACGACACCGGCACAGTAAGAGGCCATAGCCCTAGAAGGACAAGAGTCCTTGGCACACAGCAACTGAGCTAGTAGAGCATCAAGATGTTCATGAAAGCAGTTGCAAAGATATTGGGCCAAAAATCTCTCTCACACGTCAGTATAAGCTGGGCAACAGAATACAACATGCTTAAGGGTCTCTACTTGACCAAGAGAGCAATTCGAACATAACCTAAGCTCCCTTGGCAAACCAAGATATCTTCAGCTAAGAATGGCAGAGGGGAAAAGATTGATTCTAAACAGCAATAAAGCATATCTTTTCTGCCAATCGGACCACAGCATAAGATAATTAGACTTGCTTGGCTGGAGATTAATCTTAACATAAAAAGGAGCAATTCTCTGATTAGTCAAGGCTGAAAGTTCATTTTGTCTTTCCTGGTCAAGAATTCTCTTTTTGATCATCTCCAGTGCACTCTTGAAATTATAGGAAAGTAAAAAGGCCTTGGAAAAGCCCAAGTCGTTAATTTCCTTCTCAATCGCCAAGCACCAAGGGTTAGCTTCAGCTACATTTGTTACTAAGCTTATAAAACACTTAGATTTTACAGGGAATAAATAAATCTTAATCCAATATCTTATGCTGACTAAAAGAGCCTGAGATTTTAACGTTTGTGAGGATGTTTCAGCTCTCAGTAACACCTGGGGGGTCCCTCTTGGGGCTTTCAAAATTGCACGCAAGAAGCTATTTTGAAGTAATTCGTTGGAATTCAAATAAGTCAAGCCCCAAATGGGAAAGGCATACAAAAGTTGGTTTACTGCTTTGGCTCTGACCAGATGTAAAGCTGGTTTTACCAAACGACCCCCATGAGAAAAATAGCAGTTCTGGATGGTATATGAGGATTTTTTTGCCTGGTCCAGAGCCAATTTATAATGTAATCGCTAGCTCTTGGAGGCCGAAAACGTAACCCCCAAATATTTATAGAAAAAAAATCTGTTCTATTTGGTGGTTACCCATAAACCAAGAATGAACTGATTTCTTGCTTCCCACTACCATAACTTTAGTTGTAGCAGAGTTTATTACTAGATTTTCATTTTGACAGAAAATCATAAATCTCTGCATGCTCCTTTTTAACCCAATAGGAGTCTGTGAGATCAACACCGTATCGCCCGCATAAAGAAGAATAGGTATCTTACAGTCGGACAGTTTGGGGGGATGGGTGTCAATTTTTGCCAAAAAGGAAACCACATCATTTAGAAAGTAAATGAATAAGTCCGGGGCCAAGATGCAACCCTGCCTTACCCCCCGCAGTACCTGAATTTCTTTTGTAGGCGGATGGTTACGTGAAAAACGAACCTGCATGGTATTGCCACTACAGAGTTTATTATTATTATTATTATTATTAACAAACATTTATATGGCGCCAGCAGTGTACCTGGCACTTTACAAAGTAATAAAATAGACACGGTCCCTGCCCCTAGGGCTTACAATCTGAGAGACAGGAGCTGGGGGAGAGACATAGGAAGGCTATGACATATGGGAATAAAGGCTAAAGACATGGCCACTTTGATTAACAGAGTAAGCCCAACACCCCCTAAGGTCAGCAATACATCTATAGGATGGCTAAAATATATCTAAAATTAGGATGGCTAAAGCTGCCAGCACAATAGCAGTGATTCTAAGGCTTTACAGGTCCCTTAAGACCTCAGGAGTGAGTACAGTTATTGAAGTAAATAAAGCCAAAGTGATCCCTCAGCTCCTAACTGGCTCTGAGATCTGCTTCTTATGCCAAAGTAAGACAGACACAGATCAGAACAGATTTATTAGAGGCCCATTGGGTGTTTCTATTGCCACGCCCATAGCTGTTATGTGCCAAAACGGATTTACATCCGTTATCCATTTTGGCTGTTAGGGCCGTCAGTTGTTGGAGCAAAATCTGCCATATGGATCCTACACGTTTACCAGTCAAGTGCTGGATAGTGCAGCTAAATCACGATGGATGCAAGAAATATTTATGGTGGAGCAAGATCTCAAAAGTACTTCGGAAAATAGGTTTTTCCCCAGAAGACTCCCTATTGTTTAATAGAAATCAATCTATGTTTGAAATTAGACAGAGATTGTTGAATATTTCTGCTCAGGATGAAATTGCTAGGGTTGGAAATATCAAGATTGCCCCTTGGTACTTGAAATTTAAAACTGGTTTCCTATTTGTCACTGATTTCATCATTCCAGTTGCGTAGGGCCATGACATTAGCTGGCATATTCTGAAAGGTTATGTTCTTGCTTTTTGAGTGAGGTTGAATTACTAGAACACTTGTTGTTCACCTGTCCTCACTTAGAAGAGCTGAGGTTATGTTGGATAACACCTTTTTGCAGGGACAAGTCCTCTTCTTTACTGCAAAAAATTATCTTTTTATTGGCTTCTTTATTGGCGTTGGGTTTTTTCTTCCCTTTCATTTTAAGAACTGTTTGTAATGTATTTTATTTAATCTTTTTTATTATTGTTTTTAATGTTTATATTTATTTATTTTATTCAAAAACTTTTACCCTACCCCTCCTGCTCCAAGCAGCTATATGGCAAGTAGCCGCAATACACTGATGATGACGATGACTTGGGAAGCATAAACTTGGTTTAAGTGTTCCTCCCTTTAAAAAAAGAAGATGCAGACAGCAGTCCACCAGCAGGATGGGGGCTATCTAGTCTTTAGCACAGAGTGCAACATATATGGGGAGAGGTGACACGTGTGCACCCAGTACAGAGTCCCTAGCTCTCGGAGAACGCATGTGGTCTCTGGCAGCTAGAGTGGCAGAACTGGAGGAGCGGAGGGAGACAGAGAGGAATATAGAGAAGTTCTTCAGGGACATAGTAGAGCGGTCCCACCTCTACTCTGGCAGCCTATGTGCTGATTTGGAAGAACAAGGCTTCAAAGAAGGAGAGCATCAAACTGGAATGACAGGAGGTGACCCCTTGGTTGGGACCTGGCTTCAAGACGATGAGTTATCCTCTCACACCGAGGATATATCTCCAGGGGTGTTTGCCCAGAAGGGTGGGAATAAGATAGCCATGATGGTTGGTGATTTGATTGTTAGAAATGTGGATTTGGATTGCTGGTGGCTGAGAGGACCACATGGTAAATTGCTGCCTGGTGTAAAGGTAGTGGACCTCAAATGTCACATAGGGTGGGTCACAGCAGGGAGAACCATGTAGCAGGCGGGGACCCGCAACGTAGAGCTGCCCTGAAGCTGTTTCCCCTCTTAGCCGAGGCGACCTGGAGTGAGTTCCCACAGGTGTGGAGCATAAACTAGAGGGGCGGAGGCACAGCGCAGAGGATTGGACCAGAGAATGCTGAGCCTCCTTACGGGATCTACAAGGGAAGCCCGGCTCCCAGCTCGAGCGTGGATCACAGCAGGGAGAACCTTGTAGCAGGCAGGGACCCGCAACGTAGAGCTGCGCTGAAGCTGTTTCCCCTGTTAGCCGAGGCGACCTGGAGTGAGTTCCCACAGGTGTGGAGCATGAACTAGAGGGGTGGAGGCACAGCATAGAAGATTGGACCAGAGAACGCCGAGCCTCCTTACGGGATCTACAAGGGCAGCGCGGCTCCTGGCGTGCGCGCCTAAGGGCTGCGTGCGCAAGGGCGTGCCCGTGTGCGGGTAGCCTTAGGCGTAGGCCGTGGCTAGGCCCCAATCCCTGTTAGCAGTCAAGCGCTCTCGTAGATCCTACGAATTACTCTGTTCTGGACGTGGATTACTGTGTTTGTCCATGAAGCCCATTAAATGGCTAAGAAACGAGGGCGTCATGAAGTTGTCTCGCCAAACGAGCTGCCCCATACAAAGCAGAAGAAGCTGGACTCCTTTCTTGTGACTAAGGTACCTTTGGGGGGGGGGGGTTACCAGCAAATTCATATAGCCCCCCACCATTGTCTCTGCCTCAGTTAAGCGGGGGCAGTATTACCTTGATAGACTCATCAAGGTCTGGTCTAAATAATACCACCACTACCCGCCGGAAAGGGGATGCATTCACTGCAGTGCAGGGGATATCTATGGACATGTCTACCCTATTGTACAGACTCTTGGGGGATCAATGTCGCTTAATAGTAGAACTCTCAGAGAAGTTGCATGTTCAACTAGAGGCTATTGGCCAGGTCTTAAAAAAACAAGAGACTCAATTGAATTCTTTGGTTGATTATGTAATGAAGTCTAATTGTGACCATTCTGGTCTTGATGGTCAGGTTTTCTGTAAGGGTACACGTAATTCCTTCCAAGGAATGGAAAAGTTTCATACATCTCCCCCCCTGGCAGAGGGGTTCTCACCTCCCGTGCAAGGTAGCTTGCTTGGGCAGGAGGACCCTATTGGTAATTTTGATTATATAAATCAGAGATCCTTAACGGTGGACAAGAAGGCACTTTCTATAAGGGTACATCCACTTCCTAATGGTACCTTTCCTCGTTGGTCTAACAAAATGTTAATCCATCATCACCTTTCATCTATTCTGGGCCATCCAATGGCGTTTTGGCAGGTGCAGGCCTACCAAGTTCTACCATCCCCTAAGGATAGCCAGAGGCTGGTAGTACGCTTCTGGACCCCACAGATTGTTAATTATTTATTATCCAAAGTAGATTTGTTTGCATCCTGGGAGGGGGGGGTCACTCTGGGGTAGGTTTTGATTGATACGGTCCCTCATGCCTTGTTAACTACAGAGGGACAGTCTCATAAGAGGGCTATAGATCCATATCCCTCAAAGAGTGCCCCCAAGGGTAGGGATACTGCAGAGGAGTGCAGTGGACCTCGCATGCATCACGGAGACCTGGCTGGATGATCTGGCCGGTCCAACTTTGGCGGATCTGGTTCCAGCTGGGTATGCCGTGCAGCATCAGCCCCGCATGAGCGGCCGGGGAGGAGGCGTAGCTATTGTTTTTAGGGAAGACTGGCCTGTTAGGAGGTATCCAGTGCCGGAGATTGTGGGTGTAGAGGCTCTGCACGTGGTGATCGATTTGGCTGGGGGCAAGCTAGGGGTGCTGCTGGTGTACCGGGCCCCTTCATGCCCGGCGGCATCCCTTACCGCTCTAGCGGAGCTGGCCTCGGAGGTGGTGTTGGGCTCCCCCAGGACTTTGGTTCTGGGGGACTTCAACGTCCACGCCGATGCCGGCCTTGTTGGGGCGGAGCGGGAGTTCATGGCCGCCATGGCAACTATGAACTTGTCCCAGGAGGTGATCTGCCCGACCCACGTGGGGGGACATATCCTCGACCTGATCTTCGGCTCTGGCCTTGAGGCGGGGGGTCCGGTTGTGGGGGAGGTGACAGCGGTGCCCTTGTCGTGGACGGACCATTACCTCCTTCAGGCCGGTCTTTTAGCGCGCCCCCTCCAGAAGGGGAAGGGACCAGTTAGGATGGTCCGCCCTCGGAGGCTGATGGAACCCCAGCGGTTCCAGGAGGTCCTGAGGGAGCTTACCCTGGATGTGGACGGTCACTCTGTGGATGAGCTGGTCCGGCATTGGAACATCTTGCTGGAGGAGGCCATTGACAGGGTGGCTCCGAGGCGCCTTCTGCCTCGGTCTCGTCACCGCAGGACCCCTTGGTTTACTGAGGGGCTGCGGTGTATGAAGCGTGTGGGCAGGAGGCTAGAGCGACGCTGGCGTCGGACTCGGTCTGTCTCCGATCGTCTTCTCCATAGGGCCCATTTGCGGTCCTATGTGGAGGCTGTGAGGACGGCGAGGAAGGAATTCCTCGCCGTCCTCATAGCGTCTGCGAAGTCGCGTCCAGCGGAGCTGTTTCGGGTGGTGCGGGGGCTGGTTAGTCCGGCCTCCCTCCGCCTGGATGGGGACTTGTCCCGGGCCCGCTGTGAGGAGTTTGTCATCTACTTCGCAGACAAGATCGCTCGGATTCAGGCCGATTTCGACGCTGGGTTGATAGCAGTAGGGGAAGAGCGCGGGGGGGCGGAGGGTCCGTCTGGTCCATCTTTATGGGGTGAGTTTCAGGAAGTGACGCCAGCCGATGTGGTGGATGTCCTGGGGTCTGTGAGGGCCACGTGTTGTCAACTAGATCCATGCCCGTCCTGGTTAATAAAAGCTTCCGGGGAGACGTTGGGGACGGTGCTGGCGAGGGTGGTGAATGCGTCCCTTCGGCAGGGGAGGTTGTCGCCTTGCTTAAAAGAGGCTGTGGTGCGCCCCCTGCTGAAAAAACCATCGTTGGACGTAGACGCGCTCGCCAGCTACCGACCTGTCTCTAACCTTCCCTTTTTAGGGAAGGTTATTGAGCGGGCAGTGGCGCTCCAGCTCCAGGGTCATCTAGATAATATCGGGCTCCTTGACCCGTTTCAATCTGGGTTCCGCCCCGGCTATGGCACCGAGACGGCGTTGGTGGCCTTGGTGGACGACCTCCGCCGGGAGATGGATGCGGGATGTTCGACATTTCTCATCCTGCTCGATCTCTCGGCCGCTTTTGACACCGTGGACCATGGGCTGCTGTTGAGACGACTGCGTGACCGGGGGGGTCTGGACGGAACTGTTCTTGAATGGTTCCGTTCATTCCTCTCGGGGAGGAGCCAACGGGTGGTGTTGGGGGAAGAAACATCGAGCCCCCGCGCCTTACCGTGTGGCGTTCCGCAGGGATCGATCTTGTCTCCATTATTATTTAACATCTATATGCAGCCCTTGGGGGAGGTCGTGAGAGGGTTCGGGGTGCGGTGTCACCAGTATGCTGATGATACTCAGCTGTACCTCTCGTTTTCTACCGACCCAGACCCTGCTGTCTCGGTGCTATCCCAATGTTTGGAGGCCGTGGCGGATTGGATGCGACAGAGCAGACTGAAACTCAACCCAGATAAGACGGAGGTAATGGTGGTGGGGAGGGCGAAGGGGGTGGTGGCCCCCCTGATTGGGGGGGTTTGCCCCCCTGTAGCTCAGCAGGTCCGGAGTCTGGGGGTCATTTTGGACGCAGGCCTGCGGCTGGAGCAGCAGGTGGAGGCAGCCGCGAAGGCTGCCTTCCGCCAGCTTTATCTGGTACGTAGGCTGCGTCCGTATGTCTCTGGCCCGGACCTGGCCTCCCTCATCCATGCCTTCGTCACCTCGCGACTCGACTACTGTAACGCGCTCTACGTGGGGCTTCCCTTGTTCCTGGCCCGGAGGCTGCAGCTGGTGCAGAATGCGGCGGCCCGTCTTCTTACGGGGACGGGTCGCCGGGAGCACATTACACCGGTGCTCCGAGCGCTGCACTGGCTGCCGATAGTGTGCCGGGCCAGGTTCAAGGTCCTAGTAATGATCTATAAAGCCCTATACGGCCTTGGCCCCTCTTACCTTAGGGACCGCCTCGCCCTTCGCGCCCCGGAACGACTCCTGCGGTCTGCCGGGGGTGCCCTCCTGGAGGTCCCCCGTGTTAAGCGGGGGGCCACGATGGAGCGGGCATTCTCGGTGGTAGGGCCGCGGCTGTGGAACTCCCTTCCGGAGGAAGCTCGCCTGGCCCCAAGCCTTTTGACTTTTCGGCGGAACTGTAAGACCTGGCTGTTTGCCCAGGCCTTTGGGAGGGAGGGGGGGGGTGATTTTTAATCCCCCACCTGTATATTTATTTTTATACCACCAGCTTTATTGATATGTTTTATGATTGTATTTTAAATGTTTTTAAATGTTTTTTATTGTTGTTAACCGCCCCGAGCTGCTGTGCAGGATGGGGCGGTATAGAAATCTAATAAATGAAATGAATGAATGAGTATTGGGGGCTCTAAAGAACCAATAAATGATCATTTGGTTAAATTGGCGATGCCTGTATCTCAGCCAGTAGAACTAGTAGGTACCTTGTCTAGGAGGGCTTCGCCAGGCGGGCCAAGGGTTAGCCCTACTCCCTCATTAGCAGATGCGGACGAAATGGGTTTTGCAGCTTCTGTTTTTTCAAATTTGCCGGAATTAGGGCAGTTTGACAGGGGAAAGATTAGGGGGGATACTTTTCAAACTTCTCACCTAGCTATTCAGTCACAGGTTAGTGTTAATGAAAGCGCGATAAAACCCGGGGAGGGGTCGGAGTCCATTCCAACACAAGATCCTCAGCAGGACTCAACTGAGAGGGTGGTGGCTACTAAGTCCCCAGAAAACTGAGACAGGCAGTGTTATGACCCCAATAGCATAAGGATATGTTCCTGGAATGCAGCAGAATGGGCCAGACTTGCTAGTTTCACAGAGGCTTTGAATTATTTGACCAACTTCCACATAATAGTGTTGCAAGAAACATGGGCTACTTCCCTGCCAGTAATTGAGAATTATATGTCCTATTTTGTTCCAGCTACCTTGCCTCTAGCTAAGGGTCGGCTGAGTGGAGCTCTGGTGTGTTTTCTCTCTGATTTATTGAAAGCTCGGGTAGTAGCAGTACACTTAAAGCCACCGTGTTTTTTGGCAGTAGTAATCAAAAGTGAAGGCCACACAATTATTATAGCCACAACATATATACCCCCAGCAAATGCCAAATGCCAAATCTTATAATATAAGGTTTTGGTCTGTTGTGACAGAGGCACTGGAGGAAATTTTGGTGACTTACCCCCAAGGGAAAGTAGTTCTACTGGGGGATTTTAATGCCCATATAGGTCAGGATGATGAATCACTCTATCAGTATTGTGCTCAAACAGAGAATACCTGCGCACTTGGCCCCAGGCAGTCCAAAGATAAATTGATAAATGCCTCAGGTTTACTTTTTGTTAAAATGGTAACGGAACTTAAGCTTCTCATTTTAAATGGCTCCGGCTATGAGGACACCTGTGGAGAATTCACATATATAGGCCCTGCAGGCTCTAGTGTGGGGGATTATGTGGCAGTTTCGCCAGAATTGACATCCCTTATCGAGAACTTTGTAGTGAGCTCTTGCCAGGAGAGTGATCATCTTCCTTTGAATCTCAAACTCCAACTTGGAGTACCTATGGCACCTTTTTTTCCTAGGGAGGGGGCTTGTCGCCAGGTAGGGGCACTTCATGTAACCACCAAGCTCAGTGGGGCAGTACTGGAAAGTGTGGACCCCCTATTGAAGGAGTACCTAGACACTGAGGGGAGGTCAGGAGTGATCCCGGGGGAGGAACATTTGGACATTATTGGGAAATTCTCCCTCGTGAGTGACCAGATAACCAACTTGTTATTATCTTATGCTCCTGGTCTGGTCAAGCCCCAAAACCAGAATCCCTACTATAAACCCTGGTATGATGCGGAATGTAGGATGCTTAGAGGGCAGATGGTGGCAATATATTTGGAATATAGGAAGGGGAGTTATGCTTGTCTCCCCTCTCAGTATTTCCAGGTTAAGCGCCTCTATAAAGCTACAATCAAGGTTAAGAGGCGACTATCCTGGGAAAGTTATTGGGACACTTTGGTAGCTTCAGTTGAAGGGCAGGATAATAAAAAGTTCTGGCAATTAGTTAACAGCCAGGGTAAACCTAGGCCAGATTTACGGCCAGTGTTGGTCCCAGATTTGATATGGATTACACATTTTCAAACCTTGTATGCGGGTGACCCTATAGTTGCCGGTGCCCAACTATCTAGGGAGGAGCTGGCTCTTCTAGTAGCATGGCCGCTGGTGGCAGCCAGCGAAATTGTGGAGATCATTGGTACTTTCAAACTTGGAAAGGCTCCCAACCCTGATTTAATCTCAATTGATTTGATCAAGAACAATATAGACTGGTGGGCTCCAATGTTGGCCGCACTTTTCACTCATATAAACAGTACTGGAAATATGCTGGATTCTTGGGAAAAAGCAATAGTGGTATCTATTTTCAAAAAGGGCGATCGTGCCCTTCCATCTAACTATAGGCCCATCAGCCTTTTAGCTACAAGTAAAATCTATGGTAAATGGCTTTTACTTAAACTCAATGCTTGGGTGACGCAGGCCGATATTCTTTGCCCAGAACAGGCAGGTTTTCAAAAAGGCAGTTCCACCGTTGAACACTGCCTGATTTTTCAGCATCTAACTGAAAAATATGTGGCCTGTAACCAAAGGTTTTGTGCAGCTTTCTTGGATCTTAAACAAGCTTTTGATAGGGTCAGTAGAACCATCTTGTGGGAGAAGTTGGGGGAAATGGGTATTGATAATAGGCTACTGTTTCTCCTACAACATTTACATAATAATACCATGCTGGCTGTCAAGACCGAGTGCTCAGGCCGATTAACTGAACCTATTTCCACCAGTTCAGGTGTGAGACAAGGGTGCGTGTTGGCACCTACCCTTTTCAACTTATTTATTAATGGAGTGATCCCTCTCCTTGCCTCTTCCTCCTTTTCGCCCCCCCCCCCATTGGCAAATCATTCAATGTGTTGTCTTCTGTATGCTGACGACATTGTTATAATGTCACAGACCAGGGTAGGCCTTAACAGACAGCTGGTCTGTTTTACAGATTTTTGTCAACAGAATGACCGTGTAATTAATCAAGATAAATAAAAAATTATGGTCTTTTCCAGGTCTCGAAGATCTTGTTCCTGGTCAATAGGGGGTCATAGCGTCTCCCAGGTTAAAAGCTTTCAATATCCGGGGCTGAATTTCCAGGCTTCAGGCTCCTGCGACAATCACTTTGAGAGAGCACTTTCTACAGCTAGAGGTACAGCCCTGGCCGTGTCTAAACTCTTCCTCAGTTCAGGGAGAGTGGGAATTGGCCCCGCAATTAAGGGTTTGAACGCAAAGGCACGTGCCCAGCTCCTTTCTGGTATGGACGTTTGGTCCCCACTTATGATAGTCTCCAGGCCAGATTCCTGCAGAGGCTTTTAAAGATTCCCAGGGGCACGCCCTTTGCGGCTATAAGGGCAGAAGTGGGGCAGCCGAAATGGACACTGGTAGTGTGGGGTTTGGTCCTTAAATTCTGGGCGAAACTCTGTAAATCTCAAGGCAGGGTGTTGGTTCAGTTTTGGCAAACAGATAAGTTTGTTAGCAAATGGTCAAAAGCAGTGGAGAGCTTTATATGTAGGTTAAGTTTTCACCGGGAATACTGGGCACAGAAAGACCTGGGAGTAATGATCAAGGAAATAGCCAATAGGCTTTCCGATAGGGGATTGCAGGAGGAAATGGCCAATATAAGAGCTTCCCCCCATGAAGTGGATTATCTCCCCTATATGCATCCTCACCCATGTATGGCTGTGTATTTGACCACGGGTCTATCTGAAAGGGCCAAATACCTGTTTATGTGTGCTCGTTTCAACGCACTCCCCTCTATGGTGTTGGACGGGCGATTTAATGCTATCGAATTCTCTGATAGAGTGTGTCCATTTGACAGACAGCATGTCGAGACAGCAGCTCACATACTGTTTAGTTGTCATCTATATGACACACTGCGTTCCCACTTTCTGGTTACCTTCTTGCAGAAATTTCCAGGTAGGTCTGAGAACTACTTACTTATGCTGGCTTTAGTGGACTCAGATATTTCAATTACAACTCAGGTAGCCCAATATCTGGTGGTCGCATTTAATCTGCGGAAACTATTTTTACAGTTTAGACAGCCGCTGGAACAACAGTTAGGGTCATAACACACAGGGGTTTGAATGTAAATTATGGGGGGTATTATGGTCTTGTCTGGCCATTGGAAATTGTGTGTGATCTTTTCATTGTATTGTATCTATGTTTTGTTTATTTGGCTTATGGCTGTAATAAACTTTATTAATTATTATTATTATTTTTTCACATAGATTAGAATTTTAGAGAATGCTGGGGTGGAGCCGGCTGTCGTGGTACATGTGGGTACCAATGACGTGGGAAGATATAGGAGGGAGGATCTAGAGGCCAAATTTAGGCTTCTAGGTAGGAGACTGAAGTCCAGAACCTCCAGGGTAGCATTCTCAGAAATGCTTCCAGTTCCACACACAGGAACCCAGAGCCAGGCTGAGTGCCAAAGTCTCAGTGCTTGGATGAGACGATTGTGCAGGGAGGAGGGCATTAGATTCGTTAGGAATTGGGGGATCTTTGGGGGACGAAGGAGCCTATACAGATGGGATGGGCTCCACCTTAACCAGAACAGAACTTGGCTGCTGGCACTGCAGTTTTTAAACTAGAATTCGGGGGAAAGTCGATGGGCACTGAGGAGCACATGGTTCCGGCCAAGGCATCTCCAAAAAGATTGATTTTACTGATTTATTTGTTTCACAATAAAATCAACAATTAAAATTATAACTAAATATTTAAAAACACAAAATTACTAAAAAGCAGACCAAAACTCTTCTCCAATCCCCTCCCTGTCTCCCTCCAAAGGCCTGGCGGAACAGCCAGGTCTTACGCTGTCTTCGGAAAGAGGGGAGGTCCGGGGCCAAGCGGGTCTCTGTCGGGAGGGAATTCCACAGCCTAGGCATGGTCACAGAAACCCAGCGGACCTCAAGACGGGCGTCACCAGTTGACCGCAAGGACTGCTGCACAGCCTGAGACATGAGGCAGTCCCGCATGTAAGCGGGGCCTAGGCCATTTCTTTATAGGTCAGCACCAACACCTTGAATCGAGGTTGGAAGACAGCAGGCAGCCAGTGCAGAGAACAGAGCACTGGGGTAATGTGCTTGTGACGACCTGTCCCCATTAGGGCCTCCAGACCATCACCAAGGGTAGCCCTACGTAGTAAGGGTGGGACCAAACTGAAAAAAAATGGGTATCAGTTTTACCGGTTACCGGTGGTAAAACCAGTTTACCGGTACTGTTTTTTTTCATTGATTTCAATGGGAAGTGTCCCCATTTAAATCAATTAATCGCCCCCAAAAAAACCTCCCCCCTCCCTGGCTGTGCAGGTGGAAGGGGGGGATACCCCCCCACCCTGCCAGTGCCCAGCCTGGATTTTTTTTTTTAAACCAGACCACCGGACCTGCGGGCTCCAGGCTGCCGCCGCACCGCCAGCTGCCCGGCAGCAGCCAGGGCTATTGCTGAAGGAGGCATCTCTCCTCCGGGAGCCCTCCCGACGATATCAGGCACTGGCACTCACCCCCCAATCGCCTCTTACCTGTGTTGCAGGTGGCGGCAGCCGCAAAATTGCGGCGCAGGGCTGGTTCAGTGCTGGCTTCAGCACTTCACTAGGCCTTCTGGGGAAACCCGGTTCCCCGGAAGGCCTAGTGAAGCGCTGAAGCCAGTGCTGAAGCCGGCCCCGCGCTGCGCTGCTGCCACCACCGCCAGCCGCAGCACAGGTAAGAGGCTATGGGGGGGTTAACTCAGAGTGCCAGTGCCTGATATCATCGGGAGGGCTCCCGGAGGAGAGCTGCCTCCTTCAGCAATAGCCCTGGCTGCCGCCGGGTCACCAGCAGTCCTGAGCCTGCAGGTCCGGCGGTCTGGTTTAAAAAAAAAATAATCCAGGCTGGGTACTGGCAGGGTGGGTGGGGGGTGTCCCCCCTTCCACCAGCACAGCCTGGGAGGGGGAGGGAAAGTGGTTTGGTGGGGGTTTTTTTACATTGCGGCCATTGATTTCTCGGATCTCTCTGATATCCTCGATACTGCCAAATACCGGCAGTTTTGGATATCGGGAGATCCAGACTTCCCACTCCTACTACGTAGAGTGCATTGCAATAGTCCAATCTAGAGGTAATGAAGGCATGGATGATGGTGGCCAGGTCAGAGTTCGAGACATACGGCCGCAGCTGTCGCACCAGATGTAACTGGTGAAAAGCACTCCTCACCACAGCAGCCACCTGGAAATCCAGACAGAGCTGTGAATCAAGGAGCACCCCCAGACTATGGACCTGAGTGGGTACAGGGGGGCAAACCCCATCAATGACAGGAGCCACCACCCCCTTAGTCCTACCCACCAGCATCCTGTTAATTCAATGAAATTAGAGTGTCCTAATATAGAGGATATGGAAGTAGTCAAGGGAGCCCAGGTGGAAATCAGTGCAGAACAGACAAATATAAATGATTCCCAAATACCTGAAACAGTTACTTATAATGAGTAGATTAAGAATAAGAATACAAAGAATACATTTAAGTGTCTATATGCAAATGCTAGAAGTCTAAAAGGTAAGATGGGAGAATCAGAGTATTTATTTATTTAAAACTCTTATACACCACCCTCTCTGACCACAGGCAGCTTGGGGCAGCTTACAACAACAAAACAACAATAATAATTAAATTAAAATTCAATTAAAATACAACATAATATAAAATCCCCATCGTCCCATCTCCCTCTCCTCACTCCACCCATCCCATCCCTCCCTCACCCATCCCCTCCACCAAATGCCTGACGGGACAGCCAGGTTTTACAAGCCCGACGAAAAGTTAGCAGGTCTGGGGCCAGGCGAGTCTCTCCGGGAGGGAGTTCCACAGCCAATATGCAGTCACCAAGAACGCCCTCTTCATGGTGGCCCCCCGATTTACTCAGGGAACCTCCAAGAAGGTGCCCCCAGCGGACTGCAGTGGCCGATCCAGGATCCGGGGGGTGAGGTGGTCCCACAGATAGGTCAGGCCAAGGCCATGTAGGACTTTAAAGGTAAGAACTGACACCTTGAATCGGGTCCAGAAGAAGATAGGCAGCCAGTGCAGAGAACAGAGCACTGGTGTAACGTGCTCCCAGCGAACCAACCCTGTAAAGAGCTAGGCTGCCACATTCTGCACCAGCTGCAGCCTCCATACCATCACCAAGGGTAGCTCCACGTAGAGCACGCTGCAGTAGTCCAGTCTCGAGGTAACAAAGTATAGGACAGTAAATTGAGATTTAGACATAATAGGCACTGGAGGATAAACAGTGGGACACTGTAATACTAGGGTACAAAATATATCAAAATGACAGTTAGATACAGCTGGTAGTGGTGAGGGGGGTGTTATATGTTAAAGACAGCATTGAGTGAAGTAGGCTTAACATTTTACAGGAAAGAAAATGTACTCTGGAACCTCTAGGAATAGAAATTCCATGCATAATGGGGAAGAGTATAGCAGTGGGGCTATACTATTGTCCCCCTGACCAGGATGGTGAGACTGACCATGAACTGCTGACAGAGATTAGACAGACTACTAAAGTTGGAAACATAATAATAATGGGTGATTTCAATTACCCTAATATTGACTGAGTGAATGTCTCCTTGGGGCACGCTATGGAGGTAAAGTTTCTAAATGCCATAAATGCGAGGATTAAATGTCTGCAAGAGGCATGGAGACTATTTAAAAATGTATTCCACCATTTAAAATGGTAGCAAGAGGACCAAACATTTTGTCATTTGCATATGGACAGGGGAGTCCCAGCAGATATAGTATACCTGGATTTCCAGAAAGCTTTTGACAAGGTCCCACATAAACAACTTTTGAGAAAATTAAAAAGTCATGGGATAGGAGGTAGTGTTTTGCTATGAATTGGTAACTGGTTAAAGGATAGGAGGCAAAGACTGGGACTAAATGGCCAGTTTTCACAATGGAGGGATGTATAAAGTGGTGTGCACCAAGGATCTGTCCTGGGACCAGTTCTTTTGAATGTATTCATTAATGATCTGGAAAAGGGTGTTAAGAGTGAGGTGATCAAATTTGCAGATGACACCAAGTTATTCAGAGTAGTCGGAACAGCAAATAGAATGTTAGGAATTATTCGCAAGGGAATAGAGAATAAAACTGAGGATGTCATAATGCTTCTATACAAATTGTTTATAGATGTCAGCCGCCTTTGATAGGATCTATAGAACTATGTTGTGGTCAGAACTTGCACGTTTAAATATAGATAAGAGACTGTTGGCACTAATTATGTCATCGTATTCAGGTACCTACCTTAGGGTAAGAATGTTCCCAAATGGGAGGCTGTCGGAGCCAGTGCAGATCCACTGTGGGGTCAGACAGGGATGTCTGTTAGCTCCAACTCTTTTTAATATTTATGTTAATTCGCTCATAACAGACAATAGGGATCCAGGGAAACATCATCCCCCACAAATTGCCAGTAGGAAAGTGTACTTATTAATTTATCCTGATGACACGGTATTAGTGTCACTTTCCAAACGTGGTTTGAATAGATCTCTGTGTGATTTCGCGGATAGGTGTTCCAACAAGCGGCTGGTAATCAACTTTGAAAAAACAAAAATCCTAATTATTGAAAAAAGATTCAGAATGTATAGGTGGTTAATCCAAGGTCAGAAGGTGGAACAGGTTCACTGTTATAAGTATTTGGGAGTCACGTTTCCTACTAATGGAACCTGGCATTGAGTTGTTCATATCAGTTATATATATATATATATATATATGATATGTTATATTTTACATTTATTTCTCTACTGCTTTGACATCAGGGCTGTAATGATGTTTATAGGAGGGGTAGATTATGGATGATTATGGTTATACTTATTGCAATAGAATGACTTGTATGTTGTGATGTTGTGTACACATTGCGGATTGTAATTTTATGTACTACCTATTCAAAATTTTATGTTATGTTATGTTATATTTGTTGTGATAGCCATGGGGCTAAACAACGTTTAATAATAAAACTTAACTAAAACTAAAGAAATCAATGGTGCGACCGCACCTTGAATATTGTGTGCAGGTCTTGTAAGAAATTGACATGATTTTGGGCCAAATTAAGATACTAATTTCCCTGCTCTAATGTGCTGAATCAGGAGATGCCTCTGTTTGATTCAAGTAGGTCACTCTGTGTTAAATTGTAACCAAACCAAACTTGCCTTCCTGACTAACTGCTAGAGTATACATGGGGGAATTGTTGTAAATAACTCTGTGTAACTGAACCAAAAAGATGCTTCCTTGACACAAATGTAACAGCAATATACACTGGATGCTATTGCACCCATCATTGTGTTAAAATTAGGCAAGATACTATTACGTATATGTGTGATGCATTTGATGTGAAGAACAGAAGTATGAGTAAAATAATCAGTATTAGCAATAATCAGGAGATGGTCTGAGATAGAACAAATTATGCTGGGGAA
>QEPC01010380.1:230754-245507 GCA_003113815.1 Sphenodon punctatus | reverse complement strand
AGTATAGCTGAGTTTAAAAGAGGTTTGGACAAGTTTCTGGAAGATAGGTCCATTAGCAGCTATTAGCCAGATAGGATTGGGGAACAAAACCCTTTACTGTCGGGAGCCTGGGGATGACCCACAGGGAATGGATAGCATGGTGACCTGTTGGGTGCTTCTCCCAGGCCTCCGTGATTGGCCACTGTCCAAGATAGGATGCTGGGCTCGATAGACCGTTGGTCTGACCCAGTATGGCACTTCTTATGTTCTTATGTCTAAATGGAGAGGTGAAGGAAGCTATTAGAGTCAAAAAGGCATATTTTCAAAAACAGAAAGCTAGTCCTAATTAGGAAAATAGGAAAAAGCATAAGCAAGCCCTGGCAAATTAGATGTAAAATGTTAATAAGGGAGGCCAAGAGTGAATTTGAAGAGAGATTTGCTAAAGAGGCAAAAACTAACAACAACCTTTTCAAGAACATCATAAGCAAGAAGCCTGCTAGAGAGTCAGTTGGGTCATTAGATGATCAGGGGGTTAAAGAGGCACAGTGAGAAGCTGAATAAATTCTTTGCTTCGGTCTTCACTGCAGAGGTTGTTGGGGAGAAACCCACACCAGAACTGTTCCATGTAGGTAAATGAATCAGAAGAACTGTCACAGATCAACATGACTCTGAAGAGGATCTAGAGCAACTGACGAACTAAATAGTAACAAATCACCATGACCAGATGATATTCACCCCTGAGTTCTGAAGGAACTCAAATATGAAATTGCAGACCTACTACTGATAATTTGTAATCGATCGTTAAAAACTGCCACTGCACCTGAGGACTGGAGAGTAGTAAATATAATGCTGATATTTAAAAAGGACTCCAAAGGCAATCCTGAAAACTACATACCAGTGAGCCTGATGACTCTGCCAGGTAAAATGATGGAAATTATTATTAAGTACAGAATGACTGGGCATGTTGATAAACATGGCTTAATGGGGAACAGTCAACACGGATTTAGTAAAGGGAAGTTGTGCCTCATTAATCTATTGGAATGTTTTGAAGGTGTAAATAAACATGTGAGCTGGTTGACACAGTGTATCTAGATTTTCAGAAAGCATTTGATAAGGTCCTTCATGAGACTCTTGAGGAAATTAAAAAGTCCTGTGATAGGAGGCAGTGTCCTATTGTGGACTGGTAACTGGCTAAAGGATAGGAAACAAGAGTAGGACTAAATGGTCAGTTTTCACAATGGAGAGAATAGTGGAGTGCCTCAGGTATCTGTGCTGGGAGAACCGGTGTTGTCTAATGTATTAATTAATGATCTGGAAAAGGGAGTAAGGTGAACAAATCTGTAGATGACACAGTTATTCAAGGTAGTTAAAACACAAGTGGAATGTAAAGAATTGCAGGAGGATTTTGCAAGACTGGGTGACTAGGAATCTAAATGGCAGATGAAATTTAATGTGGAAAAGTGCAAAGTGATGCACATTGGGAAAAACAATGCAATCTATATGTGCACAATGCTGGGTTTTAAATTAGAAGTTACCACTAGGAAAAAGGGCCTTGGAGTCATTTATTTATTATTTATATAAAAATTTTATGCCGTCCCTCCTGCCCACAGGGCAGCCCAGGGCGGCAAACAACAAGATAAAAGAATAAAACAATAAAACGATTTTTTAAAATTTCTAATATGCAGGGAAAAAACAACCCCCCCAACCCACCCCCCTTGCCGAAAGCCTGGCGGAACAGCCATAAACGTCAAAATGACAGGAGAGTGGGGGCCAACTGAGCCTCCTCTGGGAGCAAATTCCACAGCACAGGGGCAGCCACCGAAAAAGATCTAACATCGGTGGCCAACCACATCTCCCAGGGAACCTCCAAAAAGGCTCCCCCGGATGATCTCAAAGGGCGCACAGGCACATGGGGAGTGAGGCGGTCCCGCAGATAAGCGGGGCCCAGGCCATGAAGGGCTTTGAAGGTTAAAACCAGCACCTTGAACTTAGTCCGGTGCTTTATAGGCAGCCAGTGCAGAGCCCGGAGCACAGGTGTCATGTGCTCCCTGCGGCCTGCCCCCTTAAGAAGACTGGCCACGGTATTCTGCACCAGCTGCAGCCTCCAGACCAACTTCTCGGGCAACCCCACGTAGAGTGCGCGTTGCAGTAATCCAGCCTTGAGGTGATGAAGGCATGGATGACAGTGGCAAGGTCGGAGTCTGAGAGATATGGCCGAAGCCGCCAGACAAGATGTAACTGCCGAAACGCACTCCCCGCCACAGCCACAACCTGAGATTCCAAGCTGAGCCGTGAATTGAGGAACACACCCAGACCCCGCACTTAAGAGACCATGGGAGGGTGAACCCGCCCAACAAGAGGATATTCAACCACCCCCAGGCCTCCCAAGCCCTCGCCCACCATCACCACCTCTGTCTTGTCAGGATTCAATTGCAGATGGCTCAACCTCATCCAAACCCCCATAGCTGACAGGCACTGGGAAAATAAGGAGAGTGCATGGCCTGGATCAATGGAAAAAGAGAGGTAGAGATTAGTGTTATCAGCATACTGGATAATACGTTGAAATCCTTAGCTCAGTGTGGTACAGCAATCAGAAAAGCAAACAGAATGTTAGGAATTATTCATATGGGGATAGAGAATAAAACTGAAAATATCATAATACCTCTATATAAAATGTATTGTGTGACCACATTTTGAATATCGTGTGTAGTTCTAGTCGTCCCATTTCAAAAAAGGTATAGTAGAAATAGAAAAGTTACAGAAAGGCAATAAAAATGATAAAGGTATGGAACTTGGACAAGAGGCTAAATACATTAGGGCTCTTCAACTTGGAGAAGAGATGAACGAGAGAGGATATGATAGATGTTTATTAAATTATGCATTGTGTGCAATACGTTAATAGGGAACAGTTATTTACCCTCTCAAATAGTACTAGAACTTGAGGACACCCCATGAAACCAACATGTAGCAGATTTAAAACAAATAAAATGAAGTATTTTTTGCAGTCAACGCACAATAAAGTTGTGGTATTTGTTGTCAAAAGATGTGGTCAAGACCAGTAGTATAGGTGGGTTTTAAAAAGGATTGCACAAGTTTCTGGAGGACAGGTCCATTACATTCATTCATTCATTCAAATTTTTATCCCGCCTTTCCCCAAAGGCTCAGGGTGGATAACAACATGTATAAAACATAAAAATCCATAAAAGCAAACTACAAAAAGTGAAACCTCCCCATTCTTGTCCATCTCTAGAAAAGAAAAAAAACAACTATGCATTTTAATCTCATTTAACAAGGATTTTAAAAGTAAGATTTTTATTAAATTATATTTATTGTGTGGCAAACAAAGTATTTGGGCATTAATATACAGCTGGAACATATACAACATTTAAGAAATCTACCGTGCCCTCTCTACAATGGAAATGTGGATAAAGAATCATGCAGGCCTTTGGAGACTACCACTCCAGACAGTTACAAAATTTATCTTTGTGAAGTGCCTAGCTCTCCATACTCTTACCAACCTGTACCCTACCACAACATGGCTCCTAAAACCAAGCTCAAGATAGAAGCCATGCAGAAGGACAAACTGGAACTAGCAAACACATTGTACTCATATCAGGTTGGTTAGCTGCCTACTCCAAAACTTCCAGTTCACTCTAGAAGCAGAGGCATCCTCCCGATTCCAGAGAGAAGGTGTGAATAGGCAGCATTGCAAGCAATGAAAAGCATGGAACAGAACAACTTCTCTTCTCCATCACATTTTACTCCCTTTCAAGGGAACCTAACAGAGACACATTCACAAGCATTTCTAGCATACAGAAACAGCCAGACCCTTCTCTCCCTTCCACCATATTTCAAACAAATGTCTTTAGGAACTTGGAACTGGAAATGCTGTCTCTTGACCTTTTATACTAGTTTGGAATGGCCTGATTGCTACTTTAAGGCATTTTCTACTGAGAAGATGCTCTGAGAATTTGCTGTGGACAACTAGATACAAAATTCTCAATTTGCATATGCTGTAACATAGACATAAATCTGGTTGTATGTAATTTAAACTTTGTGCAACAAGTTCTCTGTACTTTTAAGAAGAAAACGGCAATCATTTTGCTCATCCAATTTGCAAGGAGCCTTATGAGAGAAAAGACAAATGTTGCTATGACTACACTGTAACATAGTAGTTTTATTAGCAATTTAAATCTAATGCTGGAGGTGACCATCTTGCTGAAAATAATAGTCTGAACATTAGCAGTGTGAAAAAGCTGAATGCCAAAACTACAAACTAACTTTCAGTGTGCACATCTAAGGTGACATAATTCTTACCTTTCAAAAGAGGTATAGTTTTCTTTAACCACTGCATTTAAATTAAAATACTACAATGTGCAAAAATATTATCTTTTTTTCTGACTCTTGAAACAATCTCAGGCACCAGGCTCACATATTGCACCTGGTGCACCAATCAAAAACTTAGAATGCTAGAAAAAATAAATTATTATGATCTACTGCTTTTCAGACAAATAAAACTCATTAAAATGATGTGTATTCATCTTTCAGAGGGCTTTTCTGTGCCAAGCACATAAATAGGTACGTGATGTAATTATACTCACTCAGTCACAATGGAAGATAGGCAGTTATTATACACTGTGGCTAGAACCTTGAAGATGATGTGGACAAATAGAGACTGGTGAGGAAACCACTTCAGAAGCATTTGTGAGACAGTACTGTGGGGGAGGAAGAAGGGAAGCAAATGTTGCTGTGTATAAAGATTTCAGTTCACAAGCACCAAAATGACAGCCCTGAAATCTCTTAAATTCTATAATTACTAGAACTGAAACGAGATTTTGCCCTTCTCGAAAATCTCATTGAGAATAGGCTTCTCAACAAAATTTTCTCATCTCGAGATTCTCAAAACAGCAAAAAAAAAAAAAAAAAAAAAGGAAAAAAAGGTCTGCCCATACACAAAATGGCCACCAGGGTCATTCTGTGCATGTGCAACCATTTTGCACATGTGCAGATCATTTTTTGGACATTTTTGAGATTCTCAAGTTTCTTGCGAGATTTTCGAATATCTCATGCGATTTCACCAGAGCTCGCAAGAATTAATTTTATTCTCATTTCAGTCCTAATAATTACACTACCTTGGGCTGTTGTGAAATGGATGGGCTGCTAAACTATTCAATCATTTTCTAATCTGACCAATTTGTTTTCTTGATAGCTTTTGTCTCTGCGATTTTACATTTGAAATTGGAGTATCCATGGAATAAAGATAGAATATCTGAATGTTTATATATTCAAAGTTACTTGCTTCGGGAAAACCCCAAGCAACTACTCTCCATGCAGATTTTACACCCTGGGCTGCTGATTTCAGTAAGCAAACAAACAAACAACAACAACGTTATTTTTAGATCAGTTACGGAGCATGTTAATAAACAGTACGCTCACTGTGTAATGTGACTCTCCCATTACTTACTGTGCTAGGAATAAACAGGCAAAGTACACACTCAATCACTATCATGACAGGTTCATAAAAAAGCTGAGTCACTCACAGCTCTTTCACTTCCTGCTCAAAGCAATTCAATGGAAATTTCTGTCAAAGCCCCATAAAATTATGGGGGAGGGGCACAAAGGTGGTGCACTATTAGCACTCTACCACCAGCAGCACAGCTAGTTTGAGTCTCCAGTTAGTTACAGCAGTGAGTTAGCTTTACTGCATAGTTCTTCAATTTCTATCCTATTACTGAAAGGGAAACAGGCTCCTACTGTTCTGTTTACTGAAGTTACTGATGGGGGGAGAAAGGGATAAGGGGAGAGAGGGAACTGTTATTAAAACATATGACTAAGTCAGGATACTCAAGTGCAATTCCCATGTATGACGTTGGCTGAATAAATACTTGTGCCTTCATTTACCCACCAGTAAAATGGAGAAAACAACTGATGTGAGGAAATAATTGATTTAACTAATAAATGTCTAATATGGTTTCTAGTCTAGAAAGATTAACATAGACACTTGGTACAGAGTTGCTGTGTTGGTCCAAATGTAAGAGATGGAGACAAAGCAATCCAGATGAGATCTTTTATGGGACCGACTTCTTTTGGTACGAGCATACAAGTTCTGAGGAAGGCCCTTGTGCTGCTTGAAAGCTTGCATACTCTCCCAAACAGATGTACCAATAAAAAGATATCATCTGAACTAATGGGTTGAGATCTCTGGGGTGGAAAGTGTGAAAGAGGGACAAAAGTGTGAGGTGAAGGAGACTATTAGAGCCAAAAAGCCATCCTTTAAAAAATGGAAAGCTAGCTCTAATGAGGAAAACAGGAAAAAGTATAAGCACTGGCAAATTAGATGTAAAACGTTTATAAAGCAGCCAAGACAGAATTTGAAGAAAGACTCGCTAAAGAGGCAAAAACTAATAATAAAAACTTTTTTAAATACATCAGAAGCAAGAGACCTACTAGAGAGTCAGTTGGGCCATTAGATGACTCAATAGGGCACTCAGGGAAGATAAGGTCAGTACAGAGAAGCTGAACAAATTCTTTGCTTTGGCCTTCACTGCAGAGGATGTTGGGGAGATACCCACACCGGAACTGTTCTTTGCAGCTGATGAATCACAGAAAAGCTGTCACAGATCAACATGGCTCTGGAAGACGTTCTAGAGCAAATTGACAAACTACTCACTGGGACCAGATGGCCTACACCCCAGTCATGATTTTATAAATGTCTATTATATCCCCTCTCAGTCATCTCCTCTCCAAGCTGAAGAACCCCAACCTAGTCAGCCTCTCGACAGGGGTGCCATTCCGTACCCCTTATCATTTTTGTTGCCCTTCTCTGTACCTTTTCTATTTCAACTATATATATATTTGAGATAGCGTGACCAGAACTGCACACAATATTCAAGGTGCAGTCACACCATAGATTTATATAGTGGCATTATGATATTCTCAGTTTTATTCTCTAGCCCTTTACAAATAATTCCTAACTTTTTGACAGCCACCGCACACTGAGCTGAGGATTTCAATGTACTGTCCACAATGACTCAAAGGTCCTTTTCCTGAGTGGTAACTTCTAAATTAGAACCCAGCATTGTGTACATAAAGTTTGGATTTTTTCCCCCCTATGTGCATCACTTTGCACTTGCCCGCGTTAAATTTAATCTGCCATTTAAATACCCAGTCTCACAGTCCAATTGGCTTTTAACTACCTTGAACATCTTGGTGTCTCCCTCTGAACCCCTGTTCGAGCACTCCGCTCCATTTCTGTCCCCTCCCTCATCCTCCCATGCCTCCCCTGCTCCCCCAACCGCCTTCATCCCTTCTCCCTTGCTGCCCTGCATGCCTGGAACTCCCTCCCTGCCCTGTTCGCCTTGGCCCCACCCTCAAGTCCCTCCTCAAAACCCACCTGTTCCGCTCCGCCCTTCCTAACTCCTGCTAATCATCCCCACCCAGGATTATCCCCCATCTGTAAACTCCCAGTTTACTGTAACCAAGCCAAGAATGTGTACCTGAGCTCTCGCATCCTCATGAATGTCGCATTCCTTGTCTCTCCCTCTGTTCCCCCTTCCCTGTCTCCCCTCTCCCTGTCTTTAGATTGTAAGCTCTCAGGCAGGGAGCTTGTCTATTTTGTCTTTTGTAAAGCGCTAGGTACATCGCTGGCGCTATATAAATGCTAATAATAATAACAACAACCACCTCACTCCCCATTCCATTACATTAATGAATACATTAAACAACACTGGTCCCAGTACAGATCCCTGGGTACTCCACTATTTACTTTTCTCCACTGTGAAAACTGATCATTTAAGTCCTACTCTTTTCTTCCCATCCTTTAGCCAGTTACCAATCCACAATAGGACACTGCCTTCTATCACATGACTTTTTAATTTCCTCAAGAGTCTCTCATGAAAGATCTTTTCAAGAGTATCTCATGAAAGACCTCATGAAAAGGTCTTTCATGAGAGATGTTTTCTGAAAATCTATATACTATATCAACCGGCTTCCCTTACCCACATGCTGTTTCACACCCTCAAAAAATTCCAATAGGTTAGTGAGGCATGACTTCTTTTTGCTAAATCCATATTGACTCTTCTCCATTAAGCCATGTTTATCACTATGCCCTATGATTCTGTTTTTAATAATAGTTTCCACCATTTTGCCCAGAACAGAAGTCAGGCTCACCAGTCTGTAGTTTCCAGGATTGCCTCTGGAGCCCTTTTTAAATATCGGGGTAACATTCACTACCCTCCAGTCCTCAGGTACAGTGGCAGAATTTAGTGATAGGTTACAAATTACCAGTAGTAGGTCTGCAATTTAATTTCATATTTAAGTTCCTTCAGAACTCTGGGGTGTAAGCCGTCTTGTCTCAGTGATTTGTTTCTATTTAATTTGCCAATTTGCTGTATTACCTCTTCCACAGTCATGTTGATCTGTGACAGCTCTTCCAATTCATCACCTACAAAGGACAGTTCCAGCGTAGATCTCTCTACAGTGAAGACTTAAGGAAATCATTCAGCTTCTCTGCAATTACCTTATCCTCCCTGAGCGCCATGGTCATAGGTAGTGATAAACACATATGATGAGGCTAAAGCAAACACAGGTTTGAGAACATAGTAGGAAACAGCTTATCAGGTGACGGTAATACACATATGAAAGGAACTAGGTTCACAGCAGGAATACGAAGATTGAGTATACATCTGACAGTGTCAGTTACAGAGAGGGAGACAAAGTGGTTAGGATGATAACAGACACTTGGTACAGAAGATAGCAAAAGTTTCAAATGCAGTAGATTTTAAGGTATTACAAGTTTTTGTAGAGGCTTGAGAAATTTAGGTCCTGGTAAGTCTGTTATTTTTGGTGTCAAATAAAGTTATGAATTTATTTTATATTAATAAATAATTTATTAAATAAAGTTAGGAATTAACATTAATAACTTTGACACCAAAAATAATGGACTTAACAAGGACCTAAATTTTTCCAGCCACTAAAAAAACCTAGTAGTGAAAGGTGAGTTTGGCAGATTATGGTTTGTTAAGAATTCTGAAAACCGTGTCCACTTCTCCATACGGAACTGTCTTCAGGTCGAGCTGCCACAATTCTCTTAATGAAAGACTAGTTTTCTGGGAGCCTCAATAATAAGGGCTGCAATTGGTTCTGCCACAGTATCTGAAGAGGAAGGATCACTGCTTTTCTTGAATCAGAAGAAATGGAAGAGGAAGACTCTGTAAAAGGTATGTGTCCTAAATCTCCTCCATCAGATGCAGGTTGAATAGTTGGATGAGTCTGCACCAGTATCGATGATGATGTTAGGAGAGGCGTGGCTGGAGTCAATAATTTTAGTGACATCAGGGAAGGTGCTGGGGGCAATGTCACAGACTGGCTTGTATTGGTGGCACAGCAGTAATTGGCAGAGGTATCAGTGTTGATGCTGGAGTTTGTGTAAGCACTGGCTCCAATGTCAGCATAAGAAACAGATGAATCAGATGAAGGCACTGAGGCTGGTGTCAACATTGGTTTTTCATATTGTGGTCTTCTATACTTTAAAAAAAATAGTTAGAGTTATTATTTTCCCCATCTCAGAAAGGGGGGATGCAATTCCACAGTTTGGCTGTGTAAAGAAGAGGTTGGCAAGTTATGACCATGACCTCAAATAGGGTTGTGCCGTCATCTGGTGGGGGTCACAATTCTGTTATTTAACTAACCAGTAGGACTAACTAACCAAACAGTGCTCATATATTGCCAATCACTGTCAACAATGATCTTTCATTATCTTTATATATGTTTATGCGGACATACAATTAAAAAAAGCAAGGGCATTCACAGTAACGACTACAACATGCTCCCCCTCAAAAAATAACAACAGATCCAACAGCCATTCTTAGCTTAGTAACAACCTACAGATAGGCACATATGTATGATGGCTCTTTATCTGAGAGTTCCAGAACTCTTGCAGATCCTGTTATGTGCTCAGCATTCACTCACAGACAGTGATACTGTGTCAGGTGGGGCATATGACATGACATTTACGCACTGGTTTTATCCTAAAGGATCCCCAAAGAAGTTACAAGAAAAATCCAAACTGCACAAAGAGATTACTTCATCTACTACTGAACTGCAGCTGTCTCTAG
Source organism: Sphenodon punctatus (assembly GCA_003113815.1). NCBI lineage: Eukaryota > Metazoa > Chordata > Lepidosauria > Sphenodontia > Sphenodontidae > Sphenodon > Sphenodon punctatus. The sequence goes on along the minus strand of QEPC01010380.1, from coordinate 235,413 downwards.
ATTGGAGTGCACAATAATATTACACAATGACTTAGGAAAGGAAGTGAAAGATGTGAAATACATTATCCACTCACAATTCTACAAATCAAAAAGCCATTATGCAAATTTTAAATGACTGCAAGTGTTCAGAATATTTGCTTTATGTCTCATTTTGGAAGACCATTGAATTTTAAACTGTAACTATGATCGGAACAACCTGTCAGAAACTCTAGATTCCTCCCACATACACAGGAAAGACAATCAAACCAGCAGCTACCCAAGTCCAATTGCCCCCATGCAATATTCCTGCTGTTGCTGACTGAGTGGACACTGTTTTCAGAATTCTTAACAAAGCATCCTTGCATTATCAGTCACGTCTCACGGTAGGGGAGCTGTTCTGAAGCAACTCAAACCCAACCTCCACTGCTCTTATTGCCAGGGTGAAAAGGGTCTTCAGCCCCAAATTAGCAGTCCTGGCTTGCGGATAGGAACAAAGTTGGTAAAGCAGCCACTAGCTCCTTTACAACTCTTTCCAATTACACCACGGTGCCCTTGGAAATGCAATTCCTTCTGAACTGCTCTTCTGGAGAGGGAAGGGTTGGGATAAATGGTAGTGGACAATCACCCCTACTCCCAGACCTCATTTTTCTGTAGTATGAAAACGAATATCCATTTCTCTTGCTATTGTTTTGAAGAAAAAGGCAAACAACATTTCTGAGCACTAAACTTTCATCTATTAATTTCAGCCTTTCAGCACCTATACCAAGGTTCGAACATTTAGCAAAAATTAGTGCACAGCTTTCATAAGCAACTAAGAGAACTATAGCATACTCAATGGAACACCTACAAATAGAGATAACAATTAGTTCCAAGCATTTGGCCTAATGAAGCATGGTTTCCTAAGTTGGCAGGGGAACTGCATAAGTCACCCTTCTATAGAAAACTAAACTATAACTCCACTCCTTTAACAATGATTATAGAGCCATGATCGTGGCTCTATAGTTAAGGCGGTTGCAGACATTTGTTGAACAGCACCCATGTTCACGGTAGTTTGTGGAGCAAACACTTCCACTTGGTGATCAAAAGTGTTGATCAATGTTGCAGATTCCCTTCCACATGCATCTTTGTTGTAATGGCTTCTACCATTCAAGGGGTCTGCCTAGTACACAGTGGTGGCTTTGTATGCAGTAAAAAAATTAAGAAAAAATGTCTTGGATTGTGGTCCCCCTTTAAGGGAAAGAAAGAAAATGCAAGCAGCAGCTGGCAATGTGGCAGGTGATGTTAAAAGTGCACTGGAAGAGCTGCGGCGTTCCTACATGAGGCTATGGCATCCCTAGAGGCTGCGAGACACTGAAGCAGCGAGTAGGGGCCTCGCACACAGTCTCCTCGCCTGTAAACACCAGCCTCAGTCTGTCTGCGGGCTCCCCCTCAGCAACAGCTTGGGTGAGGATGGAGGATATACTGCCCCCAGCCACCTGACGCTGGCTGCTGCCAGCCTCCCTGCCTGGGAGCTCCCTGACGCACAGCCTCCCTGCCTCGGGGCTCCCTGCCTGAGGACTCCTGCATAGCTTCGGCGGGGTGGGGAAGATCTACCACCCCCACTCACACGTCGCTGGCCACTGCTGTGGTTCTTGGTCCCCTGCCAGCCCAATGCTGCTGCTGTTGTCGCCACTGCCCCCACCAACAGGAACATGCAGATAGGGATCAGCAGACATGCAAACAGGGGGGCTTGAGAGAAAGAGATTTCAATTTGAATGAGTGTGCTGTGTGTGTGATATCACTTTGAATGAGTGTGTGAAAGAGTGAGAGATTTTTCAATTTGAGTGTGTGTGGGAGAGAGAGGTGAGAGCATGTGTGTGGATGTCTGTGATCAACTTGAATGTGTGAGAGAGAGATAAGTATGTGTGTGCATGAGGGTGTGAAAGGTGAGACCATGTGTGCATAGCATGTGTGAATGTGCGTGTGATTGCTTTGAGTGAGGGGTGAGAGCATGTGTGATTTATCAATTTGAATGAATGGATGAGGGGTGAGAGGTGAGAGCATGTGTTTATTGTGTCTGAATGACTGTGCGTGTGTGATCAGTTAGAATGAGTGTGTGAGAGATGAGAGCACGTGTGTGTGGATTAGTGTATGACCTTTTTTACATGAGACATGCCCAGACAGTGGCACGGTTGGGTGAGTCTCATATGAAAGTGGTGATGCGTGCGCTCCTGCGTAACATGCACCTCCACCCATCACCCCTGCAGAGAGCAACCTGCAAAAACGCAAGCTGCTCATATGGGGGCAGGTGGGAGGTGTGGGAGAATGGGTGAGTGCCTGTGTGCACCTGCAGCGTTATTGAGTCTGGAGCCAGCTTACACATTATCATTAAGAAAATATTAAGTTTCAACAGAAGGGGATATTACCTAGGCAAAAAACCTTCGGTTTAAGAACCTGGTTAAGGCGGCATACCAAATTATACTCAAACTCTAACATGACAGTAAATTGTCATGTTAAGGCAAATTTAAAAAAAAAGTATGACAACTGCAAATCCCAAAGTGTAGGGTATTACATTCAGTGCACCAAATGTCACCATGGAAATGACGTTGGCGAAACCCAGCAACCCTCACACCAATGGATGAACTCACATAGGCATACAATTATAAACGAAGTCACTTACTCTACAGTGGGCAATCACTTTTCCCAGCACAGCCACTCCATATCAGACCTTTCAGTCCTCATCCTCAAAGGAAACTTACACAACACCCTGGAAGATGGGACTGAGAACTAAAATTCATAACTTTGATACCAAAAACAATGGACTTAACAAGGACCTATATTTCTCCAACCACTACAAATACCTGTTAGACTTTACAGTGTACTACATATTAAATTTCTGTTATTCTCTGTACCAAGTTACTAAAAATCATTCTAACCACCGTCTCCCTGTCTGTAACTGACCCTGACGTGTTACTGTGAACCTAGTTCTTTGATATGTGTATTCCCTTCACCTGATAAGCTGTTTCCCACTATTTCCTCAACCCATATGTTTGCCATCTCTGCATGTCTACCACAACCTATTGTTTCTTAGTTTGTCTCTTACACCAATATATAATTTTACAGCTGTTTTTAAACATCTGGCATATATCTCTCTTTACCCTCCTCCCACCTTGTTCTATCCATTCCCACCCATTCCATGCCTTCTTAGATATACCTACTCTAGGCTTATTGCCCACGCTGTAAAAAGTCTTAAAGCAAAAGCCCTCCTTACCCAATTGCTTTATGGTGCCCAGGTCTGGGGTCCTGCTTTTTTGAATACTATTGATAGGGTGCAGAACAAATTCTTACAGGCAACATTACACATCCCTAAAAATACCCCCATGGTGCTACTGACGGCAGAAGTAGGCATTCCATCAGTAGCGTCTCTAATTAAGTTGGCTTTAATTAAATTTTGGCTACGCACCATTAACTCCCCTCAAGATGGGTTTGTTATACGGCTCTTCAGCTGTTGGGTTGTGGGCCTTGGGAGGATGGTGTATTGCTGTCTAACCTAGGGTTTTCCAGTGAGTCTTTGCTCACAATAAATGTAACTGCTGCTATAAGCCTGGTCAAACCTCGTATTCTTGATCAGGAGACACACACCCTGATGATGGCAATAAATGCCCAGAAAATATCTCTCATGTACAGCTCTCTTCATATCTGGAGCCTAAAAATGCTCTCTCTTTGTCCCAGCTGAACATCTGGAAGCTTAGGAATGCCTTTACTTTGCGTAGGTTCAGTCTGCTTCCCTCAGCTGTCACCGAGGGCAGAATGAACAATGTTCCTTATGTTCAGAGAGTTTGTGTGGGGTGTCTGATGGGGGTGATTGAATCCATGGCGCATACTGTGTTTGACTGCCCACCGTATGCTGTCTTACAATCTAAGCTTCTACACCAAACAATCTCATATATATTTATTGACTGATTAATTTCCTTATATTTATATGCCGCCCTCCATGCCTACGGCATCTCGGGGCGGCTTCCAACATAATATAAAATATTTTTTTAACATAAAAAGTCTAAAACCTCTTAATTAAAACAAATTTAAAACACACACACCCCAGAAATTAACCCACCCCCCCACCCTTCCCTCCAAAGGCCTGGGCGAACAGCCAAGTCTTACAAATACGTCGAAAGGCCAACAGGCCCGGGGCCAGGCGAGCCTCCTCTGGGAGGGAGTTCCAAAACCGCTGCTCAGCCACCAAGAACGCCCTCTCCATTGTGGCCTCCCGTCTTACATGGGGGACCTCCAAAAAGGCACCCCCCGTGGACCGAAGGGATCGCTGTGAGGCACGGAGCACGAGGCGGTCCCCGAGATATGAGGGGCCCAGACTGTGCAGGGCTTTGTAAATCAATACTAACACCTTGAATCTGGCCCGGTACGCTATAGGCAGCCAGTGCAGAGCGCAGAGCACTGGTGTTATGTGCTCATGCCACCCCGTCCCCGTCAGGAGACGGGCTGCTGCATTCTGCACTAGCTGCAGCCTCCGAACCAGAAACAAGGGAAGCCCCACGTAGAGCGCGTTGCAGTAGTCTAGCCTCGAGGTGATAAAGGCATGGACGGGAGTGGCCAGATCGGGCCTGGAGAGGTAAGGTCGAAGCCCCTGTACCAGATACAGCTGGCAAAAGGCGGCTTTAGCCACCGCCCCCACCTGCCGATCCA
>QEPC01010380.1:187252-229449 GCA_003113815.1 Sphenodon punctatus | reverse complement strand
TCAGAGAGACAGTTGATGAGACGAGCTTGAACAGAGGGAGAGAGAGAGGGAGTAGAGAGAGAGAGTTGAGTGTCATCAGCATAGAGGTGGTATTGGAAGCCATGGGAGGCAATGAGTTTGCCTAAGGATGAGGTATAGATCAAGAAGAGGAGAGGGCCAAGAACAGAGCGTTGAGGAACACCAACTGAGAGGGGGAAGGAGGAGGAGGCGGAGTTGGAGAGAGACACATTAAAGGAGTGGTCAGAGAGGTAGGAGCAGAACCAGTTATGGACAGAGCCACAAAAGCCAAGGAAGTGAAGGGAATCCAGCAAGAGTGAGTGGTCAACAGTATCAAAGGCAGCAGACTACATTAAGGGGACTCGACTCTGCAGTGGTCCCTAAAAGCACCTAGAAAATAAATGAGTTTTCAGGTGCTTTTTAAAGGTAAGTAGGGAGAAACTAAGACAGGAAGGAGCAAGTTTTACACTAAGGAGCCCATCACAGCAAAGGCCCCCATCACAGCAAAGGCCCCATCGCCCACAAACTTGGTGGGATCTCCAAACAACGGGTGGTTTCTGAGCACAGATACCCATCAGTGTGAGGCTCCAGGAGCAGGTCCCAGGGTCTATACTGTTCGGGGTCCTGAAAACCAACAGCACAATCTTAAACTCAATCGTCGCTCTACAGGCAGCGAATGCAGAGAACACAGGGCAAGCATTATATGATTATGGCAGCTTAAACCAGCAAGCAGCTCTGCTGCCACATTCTGAACACCTTGCAAATGATGGATAAGCACAGCCAGAAAGGAGAGTTATTAAAATCAAGTCTTGTGGTCACCAGAGCATGGGTTACCATGGGAAGGTGAGCCTGGGATAATAAAGGCGTAGCTTATGCAAACTGTGTAGATGAAAGAAGAATCTCCAAGCCACGTCTGACATCCTGAGTTTTTATGGACAAAGCATAGATGATAATTTTGCCCAAGTTCTTTACCTTGCCCACTATCCCTATCTGAACCCCATCCACATACAGGGGTCTGAGGGAGGCACGAGCGTTCTCATACTGGCTGCCCTTCCCCACCAGCATCACTTCAGTCTTCTTCAGATTGAGCATGAGGTAGCTCCAACGCATCTAGCCAGCAATATCATTCGAGCATTTTTCCAAAGCAGAGACCGAGATACCAGGACTCACAGGGCAAGAGATATACAGTTATGTATGATCAACATACTAATAATACTCAACCCCATGCTTAATCATAACATCCCTGAAGTGTTGCATGGATATGTTGAACAACATGGGCAAGAAGTAGAACCTTGAGAAACACCACAGTTGAAGCCTCTTGGGGATGACACCTATCCATTCATCAGCACTGACTGACTGCACTTCCAGGTATGACGAAAGCCACTGACATATCATCCCAGTATAATACACTTCATGTCTACGAATACCGCAATGGTATGCAGCCATCATATGGGATCCAAAATGGCCATCATTGATAACAAAGTGCAAAAAATTAAGAAAATAAAAGCTGAACTCACCTACATATCATCCTTCAATAATATACTTAATGTTTAAAAGTACCCCCGTGGTGCTTGTGAATATGGATCCAAAATGACAGCCAACTTAACTTTTGACAGCTAATTTTGAGTCTTCTAATATGCTAAAAAAATTTGTTTCAGATGCATAGTCAACCTAGAGTGTAATATTACCAAATAAGAAGACATCTTTTGTATAAATCTGAAGGTGTTGAATTGGACAGAACTTGTTCCAATACCAAGTGAAATTGATGCAAGCTTTGTGCTGTGTTAATATTATATCATGTTTTGTGCATTGATAACCCGATATACAAATAAAAATAATACCAACTTGTGCATCACAGAACTTCGCAACGAATCATGCATCCAAAGCTTATCTTGAAGAGAACTAGTAGTAGTAGTTGGATCTGGACTATGCATCATGTGTGAGGACTCCTCAGCCTCAAGGAAGTGGCAATTGCCAGACGTAAACTGAGAGATATTAAAAACTGAGACACTATAGACGGAACTGAAAATGTCCTGACTTCAGACAAGAAACAGCCTATTTCATACCACAAGTCATGCTACTCTAGCTACACCAGTAAACAGAAAATAAGTACACTAACCAAGAGTCTTCTAGCGGTACTGAAAATAGTCTACCTGGCACTTCACAATCATGTAATGAGGCTTCTCAAAGTTTTCAGCAAACTTTTTGCAGCTCAACACAACCAATGGACTGGCAATATTGTATGCTTTATCAAGAAATAGACACAAGGAACTTGTGTTCAGTATCAACACTCATGACGAGCAAACAAATTCTCGACTCAGCTAAATTTGTAAAAACTGTTTCTGTTCGTTTGTCAGGTGTGAATGATCTCTTTGTATCAGAAGGGAAATACTATCTATCATGCTATAGCAAGATGGAAATAAAATAAAATAAATGGAACTCTGAACAGGGATAGTGATCTCGCTATGATATGGTTAGTCCAGGAACTAATCGTTGCTGCAGAATAAGGACATATTCTGGAGCTCTCAGAAATATGGAACAAGTACTGCAGTCTAGCAGAAGATGTAAATGTTAGAATACCAGCATCCTTTCAGAGTAGAAAATCTTCCTTCAAGCAGAAGCTCGAACAGTATGTTTCTCATGTGTATGAACCCATTGTCCTTCGAAGCAAGCAGATAGGAAGACAGTAAACAGTGTTTGTACCCAAAAAGTTTGCTCATATTCCAATCAGTGAATACAAGGATTTGTCAACTGTTCTTCCCGTGAGATAAAGAATTTTTTGAAATCATTCACGTTGCACTGAAGCTAAGATCTGACATCATGCAACACCCACCTTTTCAGGGCTTTCATGTGAGCAGGGAAGAAGCAATAGCTTAAGTGCCTGATACTCTGTTATATGTTTGTACAATTACTCCTTGGAGGGCAATCAATATTCAAGAGTGATCCTTATCAATGTGATGAAGGTATGAAAAACAAGAAAACAGAAAATAAGGTGCTGAACATATGCCAAGATCTTGTGTATAACATTACTGGAGGAAAACACTGGACACCAAAACACGTAGGTCTAGGTAGCACTCTCCATCAGGCAACTCATGGAAAGGAGTTAGTGTAGCTGTTTCATCATGCTAGCCACATAATCAGTTACGAGAACATCTTGCAGCTCGATACAACACTGGAAGAAAGAACCCTAGAGTCAATGGATCGTGAGATAGGGGCGGTGATCCCAGAAAACCTAGTGAAAGGGTGATTCCTTCATTTCTCATGCGACAACACTGACATAAATTATAAGACCCTTGATGGACAAAATACCTTCCATGCGACACAAGTTGCTACCTGGCAAAGAGTTCCTGTGGGGATTAACATTCTTAAGGAAATGGTACCTTCACAAAGAACATCTACTGAAGTACCACCAGTGATGGAGAAGTCAAACCAGAACATATTAAATGTATTGAACCACCTGCTACCAGTGCGCAAAGTACTTCGTTTGAACAGCCATCTGAACATAGTGCAGCAACACGTGAAGCACAGGCTAGACATAGAGTGTCTGTGTAAAAAGGGCCTAACACCCATAAAATGGGTGTTACATTTTATTATACATGTTGCAGGGCACCATTGCAGCCAATCACCATGGGCCCTGTGCACACATGATGCCTCCACTCAGTTCCTCTGGGTGGAGATGGGTGTTGGCTGGTGGGTGGGGAGCATTTCCCTGGGTGGAGATGGGTGTTGGCTGGGAGCAAAAACTCACCAGCACCCACCAAAAGTGGCATTTAAAGACACCCCCACCCATCTCCACCCAGGGAAATGCTCCCCACCCACTGGCCAACACCCATCTCCACCCAGAGGAACTGGGTGGAGGCATCATGTGTGCACAGGGCCCATGGTGACTGGCTGCAGTGGTGCCCTGCAACATGTATAATAAAATGTAACACCCATTTTATGTGTGTTAGAGCATCTGTGTAAAAAGGGCCATAGTGTTTGTTTTTAGTCATCAACATAACAAAAAAAGAAGTACACAGGATCCTGAAGTGTAAGCTGTGGCGTAAGGCAAAAATCAGTAATGGGATACCCTGACTTGGGGCTGAAATAACTCACTTGCTAGAGGTGAGTAACTTTAGGTGAATTTGTCTAGCCTGCAGTGCTGAACCTGAGCCTTGGGGCTGGGACTCAGCACAGCAGATAGATGGGGGAGTGGCAGAGCCCGAGACTGGAGTCAGGTCCAGCCAGACAGGGCTCTCCTACTGTTCCCCTCCCCATCAGATCATCAGCAGAATAGGAGACCCCTGTTGCAGCTGCAGCACTGTGAAGGAGTCACTGGGCTGAGATTCAGCTCTGTATAAAGAGCTCTCCTGTTGCCTCATCAGATGGATGGCAGGGAGAGTCCTGTACGCAGCACTGAGCCTACATCCCAGGGCTCGGACTCAGTGCTGCAAGAGGGAGGAGACTTTTTTTTTCTCTCCTACCCATCAGATCTTCAACAGGAAGTGTGAGAGCTCCGCATGCAGCAACGAGTCTCAGCCCGGGGGCTCTGTCACGGTGCTACATGAAGAAGTCTCCTAAATCCCACTGACCACTTGATAGGGAGTAGGAGGCTCCCTCCTGCAGCGCTGAACCCAGTCTGCACATGAATGAGCCTTTTACTGTATGGATGTTTCCCAATTTGAAAAAGACGAAGAATAGAAAGCTCTTCAGAAGATTGTGCCGTTATTGAAAGCTACTGTTTTCACTGCGACTAGATGAAAATTCTGCAGTGTGTAAGTTGGCAGGGCACAGAGATCAGCATGGAGTAGGAGTCACCAATATAAAAATAACCCTGTGGAATCTCAGGTTCTCAGTCCTGTTGTCCTTATCCATGAGGAGTCATATACCTCCCAACTGTCCCTATTTAGGAGGGATAGTCCCTCTTTGTGTGCTGAATCGCACTGTCCCTATTTCAGGGGAGTGAGACAAAAAAGACTGGTATTCAAGCTTCAAGCACCTCTTTCCTGTTTGCTTCCCAGGAAAAGCATACATGAGAGGACAAGGAGATTTTTATTTATTTATTTATTTATTTATTATTTAAATTTTATTTTTAAAATGTTACTATCCCGCACCTCCTGCCACAGGCAACTCGGGGTGGCTTAAAATTCATAAAACATTTGTTGATTGATGTCCAGCTTGTGTCTTCAGATGGCTTATGTAGTCCCAACAGTGAGATTTATTTATTGTACTTGTTTAATTAAATTTAAATAAGGCATATTGTTAGATATTATTATTATTATTATTGAAATGTTAAATGGGAGGTTAGGGTTTTCTTGTGTATTATGATGTATTTAGTGTTGGGTTTCCCCTGCGTGGGATAAAAACCCTAATATTGTATTTATTATTGATGTGAGCCACCTCGAACCGACTTTGGTTGGGCGAGTGCGGGGTATAAATTAAAGATGAAATGAGATAAAATGAAAAAATATGCTGCCCAAGGCTCAAGACAGCTCACCATGAAAAATATATATAAAACTTGAACAAAAATATAGCCTAAAAACCCTGAACCTTCCCACCAAAGCTGTTTCGCCGGGCCTTTGCCGAGGGAGATGAGATGGGTGGGTTGGGTTAGGGTGGGGTTTTATTGTTTGGGGGGGGAGGGGGTTAATTCTGGGAATGTTGTTTTTTAATGAATTTTATTATATGTTTTAAAATGTTGTTAGCCACCCTGAGATGCTTGTAGTAGGAGGGGGCGGCATACAAAATATTATTATAAATAAATAAAATATATAAATAAATACCCCTAACCAATTGAACCTTTTCTCATACTGAAGTTGCTCCAGCCCTTGCATTATTTTTATTGCCCTTCTGTGCACCTTTTCCAGTTCTGCTATTTTAAATATATTTTTTGAGATGGGGTGACCAGAACTGGACACAGTATTCCACGTGTGGTTGCACCATAGATTTATATACTGGCATTATAATATTTTTCATATTGCTTTCTATCCATTTCTGACTTATAAGAACCTAAGAAGTGCCATATTAGGTCAGACCAATGGTCCATCGAGCCCAGCACCTGTCTCCAACAGTGGCCAATCTCAGTCACTTGGATAGATATATTCTTTATTTGTATTAAGATAAGTTATAACAAAAGTAAACAGGTAAAATTAACTTAAAATCAGTATCATGATTCACAATCAAAACTCAAAATACATGTTACAACAAACTGAGAGTAACATCTTAACATAAACTTTAAGCAAAAATCAGCCCAAGGTCATTCATCAAACTATTTCAACTACAGACTATGGCATCTAACCAGGACCCAGGTACAACCATAATAAACAAGCATATAATCAGCAGCTCAGAATAAATATTACCGAACCCAAGATAATCACATATCATCCACATTAAACCATTACTATCCAGTAATTATTATTCTACCAACAGTTTTTGCCTGCGAATTATGGCACCAAAACAGAAACGAGCTACCGCTCTCGAACAGCTAGTGTCCAACGGACACAGCATTTTTCCAGAGCAGCTTATTCCTAGGCAGATTTTGCAAATTGTTCAGAAACTCACCCAGGAGGGACATCCGGAGATCACCATTAAGCCAGACAACACAGCAGAATATGAGCAACATTTTCAATTTCTTTCTCATTACAGAGTAAGCATACCCTATTCTGTCTCAATATATACTTATACCTCCCCTCAACTAAGGCAGATGGATTAACCTCACACCTAAATAAAGTGAAGGCCTGCCTAAGGCGAGAATCCTTCCATTGAAGCAGATAACTCAAAGGAAACAAAGAGGGTTTTATAGAATGGAAGTTCCCAGCGACACTTTGCGCCACCAGGTCAGAATCACTTCTCTGCAGCTCCTGATCGAGTATTCTCCTTTTAATTATAGACGCCGCCCCCTTAAAGCCAAGCGGAAGGAGACAAATTCTAGAAACCCCCAATTTGGCCAATTCGTGTTCAACTAAGTGAGCCCATTGACTAGGAGCCTTCCCAACTTGGATCAGTTGGATCGAAGGGTATGAATCAGCTACAAACAAAATTACTTTAAGCCAGAATTTAATGATTATAATCGCGTCAAAGACCTGATCATACTGCTACAGGTTTCGGCCCCCAAAAGCACTTGTGGAGTACTCCTAGGAACCCCCAAAATAGCCCTAAAAACCATTTTGGAGAACCTCCAGATTATCCAGATAATCTACCCCCCATATTGGTACGGCATACAAAAACTGGTTAATAACCTTGGCAGCATAGAAACGCAAGGCTGGCAAGACTTGCTTGCCACCTTTTTCATGGTAAAAATTTTGTATAGCTCGTGCAGTATTATGGGCCTGACCTAATGTAAAAACACAATGTCTCCTCCACCTGCCATTAGCAGCCACACACACTCCCAAGTATTTGAATTCCTTAACCTGACTAATTTTATTACCTGCAATTTCGCATTGGTGAGACTTGCTGTTATTTCCTAGCCCCAAAACCATTATCTTAGTTTTGGAGAAATTTATTGAAAGATTTTCCTATTCACAAAATTCAGCAAATCTCCCCAAACTTCTTCTCAAATCCACTTGCAACAGAGAAAGCAGGACAGTGTCATCTGCATACAGTAAGACAAACTCAGTCACTTGGAAGTACCACCCAACAGGTCACGAGGCAATCCATTCACTGCTTTTCACCCTCAGCTCAGGACAGTAAGAGGTTACATTCCCCAAACCTACTTGGCTAATAGCTGCTAATGGACCTATCATCCAGAATCTTATCCAATCCTTTCTTAAACCGAACTATACTACAGGCTTTGACCACAACTTCTGGCAACGAATTCCACAACTTAATTGTGTGTTGAGTGAAAAAATACTTTTTAAAATATGTTTTAAATCCGGTAACTTTTAGATTAATGGAGTGTCCACTAGCTCTATTAGTATTTGAGTGGGTAAATAACCATTCTATTAACTTGCTCGACATTAAGTGGTGAATAACCTTAATAAATATTATCGTATCGTAACTTGTTCTACACCACTCATGGTTTTATAAACTTCAATCATATCCCCCCCCCCCTCAGTCGTTCCTTCTCCAAGATGAAGAGCCCCAATTTATCTATCTCTTCACAGGGGAGCTGTTCCAAACCCTTTTCTAGTTCTTCTTTATCTTTTTTAAGATGGGGTGACCAAAATTACACACAATATTCAAGGTGCAGTCCTACCATATATTTATTTAGTGGCATTATGATATTTTCAGTTTAATTCTCTATCCCCTTATGAATAATTCCAAACATTTTGTTTGCTTTTTTGGTGATCATCACACTGAACTAAGGATTTCAATGTATTGGTTGTAAGCCACCCTGAGCTGCCTGTGGCAGGAGGGGCAGGGTAATAAGATTTTTAAAAATAAATAAGTAAAATAAATTGTCCACAATGACTCCAAGGTCCTTTTCCTGAGTGGTGACTCTTAAATTTAGAACCCAACATTGTGTACATACTAGAATCTGGATTCTTTCCTCCTATGTGCATCACTTTGCTCTTGTCCACATTAAGTTTTGTCTGCCATTTAGATGCCCAGTCACCCAGTCTCAGAAGATCCTCCTGCAATTCTTCACAGTCCACATGTTTTAACTCCCTGGGGCACTCCACTATTTACTTCTCTCTATTGTGAAAACTGCCCATTTACTCCTACTCTTTCTTTCCTATCCTTTATACCAGTTACCAATCCACAATAAGACACTGCCTGCTATATCCTATAACTTTCTAACTTCCTCAAGAGTCTCTCATGAGAAACCTTTTCAGACGGTTTCTGAAAATCCAAATAAACTATATCAACTGGCTCACCCTTATACACATGCTTATTCACACACTCAAAAAATTCCAATAGATTAATGAGGCATGACTTCCCTTTGCTAAATCCATGCTGACTCTTCGCCATTAAGCTATGTTTATCAACATGCCCGGATTCAAAGTGGCTGGATTAGAGACAGTAGGCAGAGAGCGCGAGGTGATGGAGGCTCCGTCTGGTATATCTTTGTGGGGGAAGTTTCAGGAAGTGATGCCGGCCGATGCCGGCCGATGCGGTGCATGTCTTGGGGTCTGTGAGAGCCACTTGTTGTGAACTTGATCCGTGCCCATCCTGGTTGGTGGAAGCCTCCAGGGAGACTTTGGGGACGGTGCTGGCGAGGGTGGTTAATGCGTCCTTGCAGCAGGGGAGGTTGTCGCCCAGCCTCAAGGAGGCTGTGGTGCACCCCCTGCTGAAGAAACCATCGTTGGACGTGGACGCACTCACCCGCTACCAACCTGTCTCTAACCTTCCCTTTTTAGGGAAGGTTACTGAACAGGTGGTGGTGATCCAGCTCCAGGCGCATCTAGACAGCATTGGTTTCCTGGACCCTTTTCAATCTGGGTTCCGCCCCGGCTATGGCACTGAGACGGCATTGGTGGCCTTGGTCGACAATCTCCGCCGAGAGATGGATGCAGGACGTTCAATATTCCTTGTCCTGCTAGATCTCTCGGCCGCTTTTCATACCGTGGACCATGGACTGTTGTTGAGACGGCTGCGTGACCTGGGGGGGCTGGATGGGACCGTTCTTGAATGGTTTTGTTCATTCCTCTCAGGGAGAAGCCAGCGGGTAGTGCTGGGAGTTGAAACATCTTGCCCCCGCACTTTGTCCTGCGGCGTTCCGCAGGGTTCCATTCTGTCTCCATTATCATTTAATGTTTATATGCAGCCTTTGGGGGAGGTCGTGAGAGGGTTCAGGGTGCGTTGTCACCAATATGCTGATGATACTCAGCTGTACCTCTCTTCTTTTCCAGCTGACCCAGACCCTGTCGTCTAGTTGCTATCCCAGTGTTTGGAGGCCGTGGCAGAATGGATGTGGCAGAGCAGACTGAAGCTCAACCCCAATAAGACGGAGGTGATGATGGTGGGGAGAGCAAGGGAGGTGTTGGCCCCCCTCATTGGGGGGGGGTTCGCCCTCCTGTAGCTGAACAGGTCCAGAGTCTGGGGGTGGTGCTGGACTCCGCCTGGAGCAGCAGATAGAGGGGTGGCGATTCGAAGGCTGACTTCTGCCAGTTGTATCTGGTGCGGAGGTTGCGTCCGTACGTCTCTGGCCCGGACCTGGCCTCCCTCGTCCATGCCTTCGTCACCTCGAGGTTGGACTACTGCAACGCGCTCTACGTGGGGCTACCCTTGTTCCTGGTTCGGAGGCTGCAGCTAGTGCAGAATGCGGCGGCCCGCCTCCTTTCGGGGACGGGTCGCCAGGACCACATAACACCTGTGCTCCGGGCTCTGCACTGGCTAACAATAGCGTGCCGAGTCAGGTTCAAGGTATTGGTGTTGATTTATAAGGCCCTTTACGGTCTCGGCCCCTCATACCTCAGGGATCGCCTCGCCCTCCACGCCCCAGAGCGGCTCCTTCGGTCTGCCGGGGGTGCCTTCTTGGAGGTCCCCCGTGTTAAGCGGGGGGCCACAATGGAGAGGGCATTCTCAGTGGCCGGGCCACGCCTTTGGAATTCCCTCCCAGAGGAAGCTCGCCTGGCCCCGAGTCTTTTAACATTCCGGCGAGTTTGTAAAACCTGGCTGTTCGCCCAGGCCTTTTGTGACAGTGGGAGGGTGGGTTAGTCTGCTCATTATAAGTAACTGTTTCAGGTATTTTGGAATCATTTATATTTGTCTGTTCTGCAATGATTTCCGCCTGTGCTCCCTCAGCTTCTTTCCTATCCTCTATGTTAGGATACTCTCATTTCCCTGAATTAACAGCATCCCTAACATGCTCTTTGTTGATGTTTTTTTTACTGCTGCTGCACATTGAACCAATGATGTCAATGATCTATCCACAATGACAAGATATTTTCCTGAATAGTGACATCTAAGTTAGAACCCAGTATTGTATATTTATGGTTAGATTTATTTTTCCCAATGTCCATCACTTTGCACTCATCAACACTGAATTTCATCTGCCACTTTGTTGTCCATTCTCCTAGCTATGCTAGATCCATCTGCAACTCTTCATAGTCTATCTTGGTCTTTATTGTTATTATTATAAGCATTTATATAGTGCCAGCGATGTACCTGGTGCTTTACAGAGAATAAAATAGACCTATCTTGAATACCTTTGTGTAATCCGCATTTTTGGCCACCCTCTTTTCCAAATCACTAATGAATATGTTAAACACCAGTCCTAGTATAGACCCCCGAGACAACCTCACTGTTTACTTCTCTCCATTTGGAAAACTAAGCATTTATTCCTACCCTCTGTTTCCTATCTTTTAACCAGTTACTGATCCATGATTGGACTTTATTCCTTATCCCATGATTGCCCAGCTTTTTTCATTAGACTCTGGTGGGGGACCTTGTCAAAGGCCACTGAAAATCCAAGTACACTATATTGACTGGGTCACATTCATCCATATGTTTGTTGACACCTTCAGATTAGAAACTTGATGTTAGGTAAAGAACATCAAGTTTAAATTTCTCAGAGTCAACTGGCATAAAGATGCAGTCCCTGACCCAAGGAACGAAAATGAGGAGAGAAATTACTGCATCTTCAATGATACAGACTGCATTCTGACATACCTGTTGAAGGCAAGGGTCACCTGCAAAGAGCCAGCTACCTTATGATTCTCTCCACCCTCAAACCTGTATGCATCTGTGTGAAATTGGTGCAATACTGAACACATATGAAACTGATAGTCTCCATTTATCCACAAAAGGAACAGCCTAAGCAGTAGCACTGTAAAAATTCCTCAAATGGCAATGACCTTGTCTTCGTGCATGAGAGCCATTTAGATGCTTACTCTTTGGACTCATTACTGAGAAGATTGTGTGTTGGTCCCAAATATAGGTAATAGAGACAAAGTAGTACAATGATATCTTTTATTGGACCAACTCCAGTTGGTGGAGATAAGCAAGCTTTCGGACCTTTCATCCGGCAAGTCAGGAATCAGAACTATAGACTGAGCAAAACAGTGAAGTATATAAAGTGATATATAGATCACTGCTTTGCGCAGTCTATATTCTAATTCCTGACTTGCCTGATGAAGGACCCTGTGATGTCCAAAAGCTTGCATACCTCCACCAACTGGAGTTGGTCCAATAAAAGATATCACTGCACTACTTTGGGTGATTTCAGACGTTACGGCGGGCCCCATTTATCACGGGCCGTGGGGTGGTTCGGACCATGGCCTGGGGTGAAGGACACGCCAACAGAAGTGTGTCGCTTCTCCCCGGGCTGCGGGGACCAGCGAACCACGACCCGTGGTGNTGCGGGGACCAGCGAACCACGACCCGTGGTGAATGGGGCCCGCCATAACGTCTGTTGTGGCACCGCAGATCGCGGTGGGGGCAGGGCCGCGCGGCGCAGCGTGCTCCCACACGGCCCTCCCCCCGCCTGACAGGCAGCGCAAGCGGCCAATCCGGCCGCTCCCACCACCGCGTTCGGGGGTGAATGGATTCCACCACCGGCAGGGGTAAGTGAACAGATGTGACATTTCGTTCATCCCTGCCGTGGTGGCCATTCACCACACTGCTGGACCTGCTCACGTTCTCGGGTCCAGAAGTGTGGTGAATGCAAAAGCGACTCGCGTTTGACTGTGGTGAACATCTGGCGGGTAGCAAACAGACGTGCACCACAGTCAAACGTGGGCCGCGTTTGAGTGTGGTTCAGGCGTGGTGAATTTTGGTTTCGTCACGTCTGAAATCACCCTTTGTCTCTATTGCCTATACCTGTTTTACGAAATTAACTGTGTGACTGTATCAAAGCGAAAGCTGTTCAGTGCAAACCTGCATAAGACATGAAGGCTTCCTGCACAAAACTCCTGAGAAGCAGAGTTTATTTTATAACTAAAGGAACTGTATCTAAATAAGACCCAAACTTCCCATGGAGGAGTTGTGGATAGTTTTAAATACATAGGATTCACATAGACTGAAAAGAATCTTTTGTAAAATAGAAGAGAGGCATTTTAAGTAACTAGATACGGATAATAAAACTGAAAGACTGTATGTGCAGAAATGGGATGACAAAATAAGCAAGAAATTGTGCCTCAGATGGCTAACAAAAACACAGCTGTCTCGATTTATCACAAAGTTCTTTGGTATAAAAGCTACACAGACACAGACTTCAGCAATAGCTGAACTCTTACCTCAGTGTACACAAATGTTCCCAATGAGCTGCAGATGGAAACCAGACTGTTTCCAGCAAAAAAGACTGCTCCACAGTTATAGAACACCCTCCCCTTAGGACTACCATCTTTCAGAAGAAATGCAAGACATTCTTACTTGGCCAGACATTTGGCAGACTGGGGTAGGGGTTCAGTGGAGGGGTTAGGGAGAATGTTGGAGGGTAGGGGGGGCTTGCGGTTTTTAACTGTTTTATATGTTTATATATGTTTCTATGTTTTTATATTTTTATATCTTTGTAAGCCATCTTGAGGAGGGCGGGGTAAAACACTGAATGAACAAACAAAATTATCAATCCTTAATATTTATTCTTAGATCAAAGTTATCAATCCTTAATATTTATTCTTAGGTCAAAAACCTTCAGTCTAAGACAGGAGCTAAGGCTCTTACAAATTCAGTCATGTACCAAAAAGCGTGGAAACTGTAAAATTAAGGCTCCCTCCTTAACTTGCACACCAAGTAAGCAGTAAAGACGTTGCACATATTGGCCTTTTCATAGCTTCTGACTACATGAGATTAAAGCTAAATGCTTCCTTTGCTTGCTTCTTCTCTTTAGTTCTTCATTAAATCTTTCCCCATCTTCAACCCTTCCCCTATGCTGCTCCCTACACCTAGAATTAACACGTGACAGTGGTGCGCTGCCGACACAACTCAGGCAGAAAACTTGCCACCAACACAGCCAGGGTCATGTCAGTGCACTGGCCACATGCCCGGGCAGCAGCTGCATCAGACGGGATGGTGGCTGTCCCCGTCCCCACACTGCTCCCAGTACCCTACCCAGTACCCTGTTATGGTGGGCAATAACAGCCGCCATGGCAGCTCGGCCATGGCGGACCCAATCCAGGCCAGGTCACGGCGGGTCAGAACACACGTTCTAACCCACTGTGCCTGCTTTGTCCTGGTCTGGCAACAGCCACAGCCCCAGCCCGGGCTGTTACTTCAGCTACCTCAGACGGAGGTGATGGTGGTGTGAAGGGCGGGGGAGGTGCTGGCCCGCCTGTTGCTCTTCAGGTTCCAAGTCTGGGGCTGGTTTCGGATTCGGGCCTCCGTCTGGATTGGCAGTTGGAAGCGGTGGCTAAAGCTGCCTTTCGCCAGCTGTATCTGGTACAGAGGTTTCGACCTTACCTCTCCAGGCCCGATCTGGCCACTCCCATCCATGCCTTCATCACCTCGAGGCTAGACTACTGCAACGCGCTCTACGTGGGGCTTCACTTGTTTCTAGTTTGAAGGCTGCAGCTAGTGCAGAATGTGGCAGTTCGTCTCCTTATGGGGACGGGGTGGTGTGAGCACATAACACCGGTGTTCTGTGCTCTGCACTGGCTGCCGATAGCATACCGAGTCCGATTCAAGGTGTTAGTATTGATCTATAAAGCCCTGCACGGTCTGGGCCCCTCATATCTCGGGGACCNTCGGACCTTTCATCCGGCAAGTCAGGAATCAGAACTATAGACTGAGCAAAACAGTGAAGTATATAAAGTGATATATAGATCACTGCTTTGCGCAGTCTATATTCTAATTCCTGACTTGCCTGATGAAGGACCCTGTGATGTCCAAAAGCTTGCATACCTCCACCAACTGGAGTTGGTCCAATAAAAGATATCACTGCACTACTTTGGGTGATTTCAGACGTTACGGCGGGCCCCATTTATCACGGGCCGTGGGGTGGTTCGGACCATGGCCTGGGGTGAAGGACACGCCAACAGAAGTGTGTCGCTTCTCCCCGGGCTGCGGGGACCAGCGAACCACGACCCGTGGTGAATGGGGCCCGCCATAACGTCTGTTGTGGCACCGCAGATCGCGGTGGGGGCAGGGCCGCGCGGCGCAGCGTGCTCCCACACGGCCCTCCCCCCGCCTGACAGGCAGCGCAAGCGGCCAATCCGGCCGCTCCCACCACCGCGTTCGGGGGTGAATGGATTCCACCACCGGCAGGGGTAAGTGAACAGATGTGACATTTCGTTCATCCCTGCCGTGGTGGCCATTCACCACACTGCTGGACCTGCTCACGTTCTCGGGTCCAGAAGTGTGGTGAATGCAAAAGCGACTCGCGTTTGACTGTGGTGAACATCTGGCGGGTAGCAAACAGACGTGCACCACAGTCAAACGTGGGCCGCGTTTGAGTGTGGTTCAGGCGTGGTGAATTTTGGTTTCGTCACGTCTGAAATCACCCTTTGTCTCTATTGCCTATACCTGTTTTACGAAATTAACTGTGTGACTGTATCAAAGCGAAAGCTGTTCAGTGCAAACCTGCATAAGACATGAAGGCTTCCTGCACAAAACTCCTGAGAAGCAGAGTTTATTTTATAACTAAAGGAACTGTATCTAAATAAGACCCAAACTTCCCATGGAGGAGTTGTGGATAGTTTTAAATACATAGGATTCACATAGACTGAAAAGCATCTTTTGTAAAATAGAAGAGAGGCATTTTAAGTAACTAGATACGGATAATAAAACTGAAAGACTGTATGTGCAGAAATGGGATGACAAAATAAGCAAGAAATTGTGCCTCAGATGGCTAACAAAAACACAGCTGTCTCGATTTATCACAAAGTTCTTTGGTATAAAAGCTACACAGACACAGACTTCAGCAATAGCTGAACTCTTACCTCAGTGTACACAAATGTTCCCAATGAGCTGCAGATGGAAACCAGACTGTTTCCAGCAAAAAAGACTGCTCCACAGTTATAGAACACCCTCCCCTTAGGACTACCATCTTTCAGAAGAAATGCAAGACATTCTTACTTGGCCAGACATTTGGCAGACTGGGGTAGGGGTTCAGTGGAGGGGTTAGGGAGAATGTTGGAGGGTAGGGGGGGCTTGCGGTTTTTAACTGTTTTATATGTTTATATATGTTTCTATGTTTTTATATTTTTATATCTTTGTAAGCCATCTTGAGGAGGGCGGGGTAAAACACTGAATGAACAAACAAAATTATCAATCCTTAATATTTATTCTTAGATCAAAGTTATCAATCCTTAATATTTATTCTTAGGTCAAAAACCTTCAGTCTAAGACAGGAGCTAAGGCTCTTACAAATTCAGTCATGTACCAAAAAGCGTGGAAACTGTAAAATTAAGGCTCCCTCCTTAACTTGCACACCAAGTAAGCAGTAAAGACGTTGCACATATTGGCCTTTTCATAGCTTCTGACTACATGAGATTAAAGCTAAATGCTTCCTTTGCTTGCTTCTTCTCTTTAGTTCTTCATTAAATCTTTCCCCATCTTCAACCCTTCCCCTATGCTGCTCCCTACACCTAGAATTAACACGTGACAGTGGTGCGCTGCCGACACAACTCAGGCAGAAAACTTGCCACCAACACAGCCAGGGTCATGTCAGTGCACTGGCCACATGCCCGGGCAGCAGCTGCATCAGACGGGATGGTGGCTGTCCCCGTCCCCACACTGCTCCCAGTACCCTACCCAGTACCCTGTTATGGTGGGCAATAACAGCCGCCATGGCAGCTCGGCCATGGCGGACCCAATCCAGGCCAGGTCACGGCGGGTCAGAACACACGTTCTAACCCACTGTGCCTGCTTTGTCCTGGTCTGGCAACAGCCACAGCCCCAGCCCGGGCTGTTACTTCAGCTACCTCAGACGGAGGTGATGGTGGTGTGAAGGGCGGGGGAGGTGCTGGCCCGCCTGTTGCTCTTCAGGTTCCAAGTCTGGGGCTGGTTTCGGATTCGGGCCTCCGTCTGGATTGGCAGTTGGAAGCGGTGGCTAAAGCTGCCTTTCGCCAGCTGTATCTGGTACAGAGGTTTCGACCTTACCTCTCCAGGCCCGATCTGGCCACTCCCATCCATGCCTTCATCACCTCGAGGCTAGACTACTGCAACGCGCTCTACGTGGGGCTTCACTTGTTTCTAGTTTGAAGGCTGCAGCTAGTGCAGAATGTGGCAGTTCGTCTCCTTATGGGGACGGGGTGGTGTGAGCACATAACACCGGTGTTCTGTGCTCTGCACTGGCTGCCGATAGCATACCGAGTCCGATTCAAGGTGTTAGTATTGATCTATAAAGCCCTGCACGGTCTGGGCCCCTCATATCTCGGGGACCACCTTGCCCTCCACGTCTCAGAGCAATCCCTTCGGTCCACCGGGGGCGCCTTTCTGGAGGTCCCCCGTGTAAGACGGGGGCCACAACGGAGAGGGTGTTCTCGGTGGCCGGGCCGCATTTATGGAATTCCCTCCTGGAAGAGGCTTGCCTGGCCCCAGGCCTGTTGGCCTTCTGACGTGTCTGTAAGACTTGGCTGTTTGCCCAGGCCTTCGGAGGGAAGGGTGGGGTGGGGTGGGGGGTTGGTTTTTAGTGATGTTTTTAAACTGTTGTGGGTTTGGTTTATTGTTGCTGATTTTACTGTTATTATTGGGTTTTTATAATATTGTAAGTTGCCCCAAGATGCCGTAGGCATGAGGGAGCAGCTAACAAATTTAATTAAATAAATAAAAATAAATAAATATATGTGGAGATGAGAGCCCAGACTAGTCATCAACACAACCTGGGATACCCCGGGTCATCATCTGGCGGCTCTAAACCACACGATAGTTGCCTGCTGGTCAAAGTGGGACAGAACGAGTCTAAGCGGGCCACTGTCATGTCTGGTTTTACCCAAAGAGGCTTTCACTAGCACCTCACCCCCACAGATTGCTTACTGATGCTCCTTCTACACTGCGATCCTTCAGGTTCCCTCCCTGTAACTAAGATAAGCATGTGCACTTGCAACTTCTCAATATCATGAACTGTCTCTCCTCTATGTTCCCCTCTCCCTTGTTCATCCTAGATTGCAAGCCCCTTGGGGCAGGGACCTGCCTCAAATTCATACCACCCCAAGTTGCCTGAGGCAGGATGGGTGCAGGATACCAAAACGTCAAAAATAAATAAATAAATAAAATAATTGCTCGGTGCTAGGCACATTAAAAAATAATAGAAGTTAAAGCTTAAGCGCAACTATAAATTGAATTCCATTGTTAACAATAAGATAAATGTCCCAGATACAAGAGAATTTCTGTTTTTTAAGGGAAAGAACCAAGATCATAGAAAGTGGTTTGGTTGTGAATCTACCTACAAATGCACCACAAATGACAGAAAAAAACATAACAACACACTATACGAACGTTAGAAGTGCCATACTGATGGTCCATGTAGCCCAGCATCTTATATCCAACAGTGGTGAGCTCTGGTAGCTCGAAATAGTACATGTATAGGCCATGGAGGTGTGACCCATCACCTGCTAACCACTTTCAACTATCAGTAGCCAGGGACTTAAGCCCCAACTAGTAGGCGTTTACCGCTCTGTCCTCTAAGAATGTATGTAATTTCCATTTGAACCTAATTATGCTGCTGGCTTTCACAGTCTCCTCTGACAATGAGTTCCACAGCTGTATTGTCTGTTGCATGAAAAAGTACTTTGTTTGTTTTAAATCTGCTGCCATTTAATTTCAGTATCCCCCTTGTTTTCTTATTGAGAGAAATGGCAAACACTTAAGAACATACATAAGAACATAAGCAGTGCCATATTGAGTCAGAACAATGGTCCATCGAGCTCAGCATCCTGTTCTCCAACAGTGGCCAATCTCAATTGCATGGGAGAAGAACCAACAGTCACAATGGGCAATCCATTCCCTGTTGTTCACTCCGAGCTCCCGACAGTAAGAAGTTCATCCTGTAAACTACTTAGTTAATAGCCGTTAATGGACCTACTCTCCAAGAACATATCAAGTCATTTTTTAAACCTAGCTATTAGGGGCGGGACACCGGACCCATTACCGGGTACCGGATTTACCGGTTACCGGTTTCACAAAAACCGGTTTCCCGGATTAAATCCGGTATACCGGTACCGGATTTATTGCATTGGTTTCAATGGGGCGCTGTGTCCCCATTGAAACCAATGCAATTAATTAAAATAAATTCCCTCCCCCTCCCAGGCTGCGCGGGTGGAAGGGGGGACACCCCCCACCCACCCTGCCCAGCCTGGCTTTTTGTTGTAAAAGATAGATGCAACAGAGTGAGACCCCGAGGCGAGCCCCCCCCCCCGAGCACCAGCGGCCGCGGCGTCCCCGCAGCCGCAGGTAAGTATGACCCGATCCCTGGGGGGGGGGGGGGTGTTTAACACCCCCACCCCCCCCAGGGATCACCCCTACAGCGCGCTTGCCGCTTACCTTGGGGAGCTCCGGCGGCGGCGGGCGGCCCGGCGGCTTCAGCGCCGGCTGTGGCTGCCGGCTTCAGGACGTTCTAGGCCTTCCGGTGAAACCCGGAAGTGCACCGGAAGGCCTACAGCGTCCTGACGCCGGCAGCCACAGCCGGCGCTGAAGCCGCCGGGCCGCCCGCCGCCGCCGGAGCTCCCCAAGGTAAGCGGCAAGCGCGCTGTAGGGGTGATCCCTGGGGGGGGTGGGGGTGTTAAACACCCCCACCCCCCCCAGGGATCGGGTCATACTTACCTGCGGCTGCGGGGACGCCGCGGCCGCTGGTGCTGGGGGGGGGGCTCGCCTCGGGGTCTCACTCTGTTGCTGTTCTATCTTTTTTACAACAAAAAGCCAGGCTGGGCAGGGTGGGTGGGGGGTGTCCCCCCTTCCACCCGCGCAGCCTGGACTCGGGGAGGGTTTTTTTTTTTTAAAACAGTTTGGCTGGGGCTTTAAATTTTTTTACATTGCAGCCATTTTTAAATGGCTGCAATGTAAAAAACCGGCACACTGAAATCCGGTACCGGGGGCCGGATTACCGGGCCGAATCCGATAATGCCGGTACGCCCGATACCGGCATTATCGGATACCGGTAGATCCGGAATTCCCATCCCTACTAGCTATGCTACTGGCCTTGACAATGTTCTCTGGCAACAAATTCCATAAATTAATTATGCATCGAGTGAAAAAGTACTTCCTTTTATTTGTTTTAAATCTGCCGGCAGCTAGCTGTCCCCTAGTTCTAGTACTATTTGAGAGGGTAAATAACCGTTCCCTATCTACTCGGATCCATACGACGCAAGATTTTATAAACCTCTATCATGTTCCCTCTCAGTCGTCTCTTCTCTAAGCTGAAGAGACCCAGCTTGTCAAGCCTCTCTTTGTACGGAAGCCGTTCCATACCCGTTATCATTCTCATTTCTCTTCTCTGTACCTTTTCTAGTTCACCTATGTCTTTTTTGAGATAAGATGACCAGAACTGCACACAATATTCCAGGTGCGGTCGCACCATTGATTTGTATAGAGGCATTATGACATCCTCAGTTTTTTTCTCTATCCCCTTGCGAATAACTCCTAACATTGTTCGCTTTTTTGACTGGTGCTGCACACTGGGCTGAGGATTTCAGTGTATTGTCCGCAATCACTCCTAGATCCTTTTCCTGAGTGGTAAATCCTAGCTTAATACCGAGCATTGTGTACTCATGGTTTGGATTATTTTTCCCTATATGCATCACTTTGCACTTGTCCACATTAAATCTCATCTGCCATTTAGATACACAGGCACCCAGTCTCATAAGATTCTGCTGCAGTTCTTCATAGTCTGCTCGTGTTTTAAATACCTTGAATAACTTGGTGTCATCTGCAAATTTGATCACCTCACTCTTAACGCCCTGTTCCAGATCATAAACGAATACATTAAACAGCACCGGTCCCAATATATATTAAACAGCACTGGTCCCAATACAGATCCCCTGGGGCACACCACTTTTTATCTCTCTCCATTGTGAAGAGATTTACTTTCCCTATTTACTTTCTCCATGCCACTCGTGATTTTATAAACTCCTATAATATCCACCTTAATTGTCTTTTCTAAGCTAAACAGCCTCAACCTGTTGAGAATCTCCTCATCAATCCCTTTTATCATCCTTGTTGCCCTTTTGCAGTTCTATTTATAGCTTTCCTGAAAAATTACTGTTTATTCTTGCCCTTTGTTTCCTATCTTTTAACCAGCTACCAATCCACGACAAGACTCTTCCTCTTATCCCGTGACTACTTAGTTTGCTCAAGAGCTTCTGGTGAAGGACCTTGTGAAATGCTTTTTGAAAATCCAAATATATTAACCACATCAGCCCTATACGCATGCTTGTTGATATTCTCATACCATTCCAATAGATTAGTGAGGCATGCTTTCCCTTTGATAAAGCCATTTATTTATTTTTTAGAATTTTGCTACCCACTCCTGCCACAGGCAGCTCAGGGTGGCTTACAATTTGCAAAACATTAAAACAACAATTCAAAAACAACTAAAAGGAGGACAAAACAAAAAATAACACCTACCCAACAACCCACCCCCTTACCCATCTCCCCCGACAAATGCCTGGCGGAACAGCCAGGTCTTACAACTTCTTCGAAAAGAGGGGAGATCCGGGACCAACCGGACCTCCACCGGAAGGGAGTTTCACAGCTGTGGAGCGGCCACCGAGAATGCCCTCCCCTGCGTGGCCTCCCGGAAAACTCGGGGGACCTCGAGCAGGGAGCCCCCCGATGACCGCAGGGGTCGGTCCAACACCTGGGGAGTGAGGCAGTCCCACAGATAGGTAGGGCCTAGGCCGTTGAGGCTGTGAGGGTGGCAAAGAAGGAATTCTTTGCCACCCTCATAGCGTCTGCAAAGTCACGTCCAGCGAAGCTGTTCTGGGTGGTGCGGGGGCTGGTCAGTCTGGCCTCCCTCTGCCTGGACAGGGACTTGTCCCAGGCCTGCTGTGAGGAGTTTGTCATCTACTTTGCAGACAAGATTGCTCGAATCCAGAGCAACTTCGACACTGGATTAGAGACAGTAGGAATAGAGCGTGAGGTGATGGAGGCGCTGTCTGGTCCATCTTTCTGGGATGAGTTTCAGGAAGTGACGCCAGCCGATGCTGTGGGGATCCTGGGGTCGGTTAGGGCCACCAGTTGTGAATTAGATCCTTGCCCGTCCTGGTTGGTGAAAGCCTCCAGGGAGACTTTGGGGCCGGTGCTGGTGGGAGTGTAAGACATGGCTGTTCTCCCAGGCCTTTGGAGGTGGGGAAGGGAGGGTGGGTTAAATTGCTGTATGGAGGGTGTTTTAAATTTGTTAAATAATATTGGAATTTTTTAGATTTTAATGTGGTTTTATGTTGTTTTAGATTGTTTTTATATTTGTTGGAAGCCGCCCCGAGATGCCATCAGCATGAAGGGGCGGCATACAAGTGTAATAAAATAAATAAATTAATTAATAGGTCAAAACCAACATCTTGAATCGGGTCCGGAAAACCACCGGCAGCCAGTGCGGAGAGCAGAGCACTGGTGTAATGTGCTCCCGGTGGCCCAGTCCTACCAGAAGGCGGGCCACTGCATTCTGAACCAGCTGCAGTTTCCAAGCCGTCACCATGGGTAGCTCCACGTAGAGTGCATTACAATAGTCCAATCTTGGGGACGATGAAACCATGGATGATGGTGGCCAGGTCAGAGCCTGAAACAAACGGCCGAAGCAGTCACACCAGATGTAATTGGTGAAAGGTACTCCTCGCCACAGCCTCCACCTGGACGTTCAGGCAGAGCTGCGCGTCGAGGAGCACCCCCAGACTCCGTACCTGGGATACCAATGGAGGGCAGATCCCGCCAATAACGGGGGCCACCATCTCCAGCACCTTACCCACCAACATCACCTCCATCTTGTCTGGATTCAGCTTCAGTCAGTTAGTCCTCATCCAGTCCCCCACAGCCATCAAACACCAAGTAAGCACCGAGACTGCAGGGCCTGGGTCTGTTGAAAAAGAGAGATACAGCTAGGTGTCATCAGCATATTGATGACACTGCACACCGAACCTCACTGAGCGGCTGCATATATACGTTGAACAGGAGAGGGGACAAAACCGAACCCTGCGGGACTCCACACGAGAGGTCTCAGTATGATTAAAAAATCTCCCCAAAAACCACTCACTGCGTTCTACCAGTCAGGAAAGAGCGGAACCATTCAAGAACAGTCCCACAGGCACATCACCAACATCTCGTGATCAACTGTATCAAATGCAGCCGAAAGATCTAATGGAACTAACAGGGTCGAACGACCCCGGTCCATTTCCCGGCGCAGATCATCCACCAAAGCCACAAGCGCAGTCTCGGTGCCATACCCCGGATGAAATCCTGACTGAGAGGGGTCCAGATAACCGATGCAGTCAAGATGTCCCTGCAGCTGCTGAGCCACTACCCGTTCAAATAACCTTCCCTAAAAAGGGAAGGTTAGAGACAGGCCGATAGCTGGCAAGGCAGTCAATGTCAAGCGATGGTTTCTTGAGAAGAGATAGAACCACTGCCTCTTAGAGACAGCCCGGCACTCTGCCCTCCCAAAGGGAGGCACTGACCACCCCAGCCAGCAATGGCCCCATTGTCTCCCGGCAAGATTTAATCAGCCAGGATGGGCAAGGATCTAATTCATAAGATGCGACCCTAACAGCCCCAAGAACACCAACCACATCAGCGGGGGTCACCGACTGAAATTGATCCCACAAAGCCGGACAAGATGAGGCTACCATAACCTCCAGTTCCCTATATGTATTAATTGTGGCATCGAAGTCGTGGTGAATCCGAGCAATTTTATCCACAAAATAATCCACAAACATGTCACAGCGAGCAATAGATGACTCCACTTCAAGGCGGAGGGAGACTGGACTGACCAGCCCCTACACCACCCAGAAAAGCTCCACTGGACGGGATTTAGTGGATGCTGTGAGGGTAGCAAAAAACTTATTTTTTGCTGCCCACACAGCTATGGCATAGGTCCGCAAATTGGCTCTACGAGGCAATCCATTGGTTTCAGCATGCAAACAACGCCACCATCGCTCCAACTGCCGCCTTTCTCGCTTCAACCCCCGCAGTTCCTCGGAGAACCAAGGAGGCCTGCGGAGCTGTCGCCTGGGCAGCGGACGCCTAGGAACTGTCCGATCAATGGCCTCCGTCAGCAAGGTATTCCATAATACAACGAGGTCATCAATGAAACCGTCGTCGGACGGAACAGTCGGACGGAAACTCACCCAGAGCATTCTGGAACCGATCAGGTTCCATCAGCCTCTGGTGGCGAACCATCCGAATCGGTTCTGCACCTTTCTGGCAGCAGACCTGCACCAGGAGCGAGGTCTGCAGGAGGTAATGGTCCGTCCACGACAAGGGTACAGCTGATAACTCCCCCACTAACAGAGCACCCGCCTCAATGTCAGTGCAAAACACAACGTCTAAGGTATGTCCCCCGATGTATCCGGTCAGTAACTCTCTGGAACAGGTCCATGGTTGCTATGGTGGCCATGAACTCATGCTCTGCTCCCATAAGGTCAGCGTCGGCGTGAATGTTGAAGTCCGCCAAGACTACTGACTTTGGGGACCGCAACACCATTCCTGGGACACCACCTCTGCCAAAGCATGCAGGGAGGCACAGGTAGGTGTACGGTATACAAGCAGCACTCCCAAACTGTCACCCGTCAAATCAAACACAAGGTGAAGACCCTCAATACCTGATATGGATTGCACCGGATACCTCCTCACAGTTCAACCCTCTTTAAAAATAATGACTACACCCCCCCAGCCCCGTGTGTGGCTAATGCTGCACGAATACCCAGCAGGAATAAGGTCAGCCAAAATGGGCCCCGACTCAAATTGTCCAGCCAGGTTTCCATGATACATACAAGATCGGCGTCATGGTCCAGGATTACCTGCTGGACAGTTGTTGCCTTATTCGCCATCGATCTTGCATTTAACAGCAGCAACACAGGGCCGGGGGACCCCTGACTGAGAACCACCTGCCCATCTGCCTGGGGGGTAGTGAGCGGGACCACCACAATGGCTGCGCCCTCCCCCCCCCCCGGCCGGTCCCCCCTGGCAGTGGGGGAGTTCTCTCCCCCCATAAAAATTCACCATCCCTCCTCCCTAACCCACTCACTCCCCATCCCTCCCCCTCCAAACATCCTCCCCCCCCCAAAAAAAAATGAAATATAATACAAAAGACCCACACACACCCTCTATCCCCCTAGCATAAACACCACAAAATAAACCCCTCTTAATTCCTCCCACCAAGCTCCCACCGCCACAGGCTTCCCAAATGTTCCCAGCTTTCTGCCCCAGCCCGACGGGCCCCACTAAGGTCCACACCTAAGGGCCCTTTGGCGCGTCGGAGCCGGCAGGCACGCAGCTCTTCAGCCCTCTCGAGCCAGAAACCCCACCCCAAAGCTGCCGGGAGAAGCCCCTTTGGTCCCGCCCCCTCTGCCACCAAGGTGCCCTGTCACTCCCTGGTAGGCTCTGGTGGGGGCAAGCTGTTGTGGGACAAGGCCAACTGGCTCTGAGCCCCCTGGACTCCGAGCAGTTGAGGGAGCATCAAATAATGCTTATCAATATGCCTAGTGATTCTGTTTTTAACAATGGTCTCCACCAGCTTGCCTGGTACAGATGTCAGGCTTACTGGTCTGTAGTATCCAAGGTCACCTCTGGAGCCCTTCTTAAGAATTGGTGTTACATCAGCTAGCCTCCAATCTTCTGGCACAGGAGAGGATTTTAGTAATAAGTTACATATTACTGATAGTAGTTCAGCAATTTCAAATTTGAGTTCTTTAAGTACCTTTGGATAAATACCATATGGTGACTTGCTACTGTTCAAACTGTTGATATGCAATAAGACCTCTTCTGACGTGACACTAATTTCAGATAATTCCTCAGATTCACTGGTTCTGGTATAGGTATCTCCCTAATAACTTCTTGAGCAAAAACTGATGCAAAGAACTGATTTTGTTTCTCAGCAATGGTCTTATCTTTGAGCGCCCCCTTTGTTCCCTGATCATCTAGTGGACCAACTGCCTCTCTAGCAGGTTTCCTGGATCTGATGTACTGGAAAAAATATCTACTATTGGATTGTATATCCTTTATTATTTAGTTAGTTAGTTAGTTAGTTCCATTTTTACACACACACACCCTTTTCCAAATGGCTCCGGGCAGCTTACAAGGCAAATAAAAACAATACATATAAAAACAGTATTTAAAAAAACCACAGACCCCAAACCTCATTCCTATTACCTCATTTGGAATACTTTTCCATTTTCTGAAGGACAATTTTTGGCTCAGATAGCCGCCTTAATTTTACCATTCAACCATACAGGCATTTGTTTGGTTCTCTTCCTGTCTTTTTTTATTTGTGGGATACATGTAATCTAGTCATCTAAGGTAGTTTTTAATAGTCTCCATGCCTCTTGCAGGCCTTTGACCCAGATGACTTCTCCTTTTAGTTTCCCTTAACTAACTTCCTCATAGTTTGCATAGTTCCTCTTCTTGAAGTTAAACACTCTTGTGGCATACTTATTAGGTAATTTCTGTCCATTCGCATGTTCAAACTGATTATATTGTGATCACTATTAGCAAGTTGGCTCTGCCACCATTACTCCTTCCACTAGACCCTCTGCTCCGGTTAGGACAAGATATAAAATAGCTTCTCCTATTGTGAGTTCCAAGACAACCTGATCCAGGAAGCAGTAATTTATGGTGTCTATGAACTTGATTTCTGCAACACATCCCAAGACATTTTCCTAGTCAACGTGGGGGTAGTTAAAATCACCCATTATTATTACACTGCCTACTTATGTAGCCTCCCTAATCTCCTTTAGCATTTCACAATCACTGGCCCCAATCCTATAGCCTGCAGATCCTGTCTGAAGCCGCATGGGACCCATGCGCATGTACATTGTGCCGTGTGCATGCACACACATGCGGATTGAGCACAGGGATCCACAGGCTATGGGATTGGGGCCGTTGTCAGCATCCTGGTGAGAAGGTCAATAATATAGCCTCAGTACTATCCAGTTTCTGTTTAAACACAGAATTTCTATCCACAGTGATTCCAGGGGAGAGTTTATGTCATTTATCATTTTTACCATGTTTGACACAATACTGTCTTTAACATTCTGGGCTACTTCACCCCCAGTCCGATGAACTCTGTCATTTCTATATATTTTGTATCTCAGTGTCCTAATGATTTTCTATATTCCACCATGTTTTTGAGATGCCTATAATATCAATGTCCTCATTTAAAGCTTAAAACCTCAGACCTTAAAGAGAGTATGCAACAATGACCTGTTTTTGCAAGTACCAGTTGGATACATAAAAACTATGTGAGACCTTAAAGCTCTCTGACCTTAAATTTTCTGTAGAAAATATAACTACATTGCTAGAAATGCACATTCAAGAACTCACCACAGTATTTGTTCATATCTGGAACAGCCATTGTAGAAAACAGAGTTATAACATACCATCGGCCCCCAGAGCTAACAAAATACTTGACACTTTCATAAATACCACCATTCACAATGACAAAATGTTGATCTACTACGTACATATGTTTCAAACATGTCCTTAGCTTTCCATGATTACAAAAGAAATTCTGAATTAACTGCTGCACAGCTGTCAGGGAATTCTCTGTAAACTCACCACAATGTCCAAAATCCCCACACTTCACAAAACAGAGCCAGCGCTTTTAAGCGAAGAAGGCACAGTCAGATGCTTTTAGGAGGGGCATTTCTTAACCTTTGTCCTCTTGTGACTCACCATCCCACATCCCAGAATCCTTTGCACCAGTTCCCTTGGATCTTCAAAAAGACTGCTGGCTCTTGGATGGGGTGGAAAGCTTCTGTCCCTCCTCCCTCCTGGCTGCTGGAGTGAGAGTGAAAGACAGTGAAACAGTGAGAGTGAGGGGGGGGGGAGGAAGAGAGAAAGAGGGAGAAGCAGTTTGCAAGTGTTTAGAAGTTCTACTCACTCTCTCCCCTCCTGCTGACTGATGGTGGGGTACTAGTTCCACTCTCTTCCCCCTCCTTCTAGAGTACTGATAGGCAGCAGCAACTAAAATGTCTTTTTCTCTTCAGCCCCTGCCTTGATTATTCTGATGGAACTCCACTATCTCTACTCCTGGTGGAGGAAGGTTCCTTTCTCACTTGCTCAAGACTGCCAAATATTACAAATGGCATTTCCACCATCTCTCCTCTCGCACTAGGTCTTGAATTTCCTAGCCAAAGGTAGATACTAAGGAAAGGGACAAAGAGACCCTTTCAGTGCCCTAGTGACTAGAAACCCAGTCCCTTCATCTCCATTTAGAAGAGGGAAAATATTGGGATTTCTACTACTGTGCTATTCTTGGTTTCTCCTTGGGGACTCCAGATCAGCCTCTGGTTAGTAACCATCTGTTAAATTTCAAACTACTCACTTCCTCTATTACCCTGCTTATCAGCACACTGTAATGGAGCAGTGGTTGGGACAAAATAAATTTCTACCCCAACCTCAATCACCATTGTTTTTGCTTCTCCAATACAAAAAAACAAACAAACAAAAAACCAATCCACATGCATATATGCTGTATGTGGAATACTGGTCTACATCTGGCAATGCCTTTCTATAGCAGTATATATTGTGCATGTACTGAAAGAGTTAAACACATTCCAAAAGCCAGCAAGCTTTCCCCCACCTCCTTTTGCAGAGGATTCTGGGGGGTAAGGAACTGCTTTTCACTGCTGCTGAGTTCTCCCATTCTGGCTGCAGAAGCTAGCTCTGAAAGTCAGTTGAATTCCAGGGGCTAGTCTTAAGCAATTTTAAAGTAAGCAGCAGAAGAGTTAAACAGCTAAAAAAAGAAGAAAGAGAAAGTGAAACTGCTTTAATAGGAGAAAATAAACAAATGGGGACGGGCATTTCTCACCATTAATAGTGTGTAACAAATCAACTTGCTTTTTTTACATTTATTTCAAAGAAAATTAAAGCAAACACAACTAGATGAGTAGCAGCAGTCATCAGTAGCCAAACTACTTTTCTCACCCAGGTGTTATATATCCAATTATTCTCTAAATCCAGGGTGGGGAACCTTTTCCCTCCAAGGAGGCCACTTTGAAAATTGGTATGAGCTCCAAGGGCCATATATAAATTGGGGGTGGAGTGCTTATGGGGGGGTGTGTGCATTTATTTATTTGAAATGTATATGCCGTATACTCAAGAAAAGGAGGGCCCAGATCATGGATTTGTGCCATGAATATGTCCCTTTTTCTTGTGTGCATGCCCTCATCTTTCCTCCTTTACCCTGAGCTGAGTTTTTCAGTGGTTGGAGTGGAGGTAAGAACTGGATCCAAGGACCAAATCCAGGAACTGAAAGGGGCCACATAAAAACTTGCCATGGGTCACATTTGATCCCTGGGCCTGAGGTTCCTTACCCCTGCTCTAAATCATGTTAATCTGTCAGACAATCTTATGTTTGAAGGACCCAAAGTATCTTTCATAGTTTATCCAACACCATCATGTTGCAACCATATGAAAGAATGTACTTGCAAGCAATAAAGATAATGATCCAAACTGCCCAATCCTTCTGTATTATTCATGAAGGAACACATTTCATTTAGCCAATCCTTAATACAAATACTTAATACTATGAAAGCGTAGTATTTTACAGATATTAGCTGTCTCTGAATGCTCCTATACAAGAGCCACACTTTACTAGTCTCATGTTTTACCATGTAGTCACAGTCACATACTATAGACAGAATGTGAAGGGACAACTGCACATGTAGCTCAGATCTGATATTCTGAAATGGGACCAAAGATTCCATTCTCTGTAGCTATATATTCAGACTGATGCACAGGGATGAGGAAATTTCAGAGTAGATATGCAGAAACAATACTTTGGAAAACAAAAGTTGCTAATTTTTTTTACTTCATGACATTGGGTGTTTTCAGACGTGACGGGGTGGCTTCACCCCGTCACGGAAACAATCCTGAGATTCCCCGCCGGGATCATGCCGGCACGGCCAACAGACGTGCCTGTTGATCCCGGCGGGAAATTGGGGAGGGGCCGCGCGGCGCAACGTGCGGCCGCACGGCCCCGCCCCCCCACGCTCCCCTGCAGACGGACGGGCGCTGCGGCCATCCAATTTGACCACGGCCCGGAATCCCGCTGGGGATTCTGGGCCGTGGTCACTGGCCAGACGTTACTTTTTGTTGGTTCCCGCCGGGTATCTCTTTGATCACGCTTCCGGGGATTGTCTGGCGGGGAGCCCCAGAAGTGTGGTTGAAATTGACCCCATGTGGGAATTGACCGTGGCGAACATCTGGCGGCCGCCTAACAGACGTTCAGGGCACTCTGACCCCATGTGGGTATTGACGGGGGTTCACTGTGATCTCGTAACGTCTGAAAATACCCATTGTTTCTGCAAGATACCCACTTGCAGAAACCATGCTGAAAATTTTAATCCTCAGGAGAGGGGTGACTTGAACTCTACAAATCATGTAGATTAAACAATCCCCTACACTTGTGACCTAACATCTTATCCAGACTCAACACTGAAAAAAATAGTTCTTCA
Source organism: Sphenodon punctatus (assembly GCA_003113815.1). Taxonomy (NCBI): domain Eukaryota; kingdom Metazoa; phylum Chordata; class Lepidosauria; order Sphenodontia; family Sphenodontidae; genus Sphenodon; species Sphenodon punctatus. Next base: position 199,051 of record QEPC01010380.1, on the reverse strand, counting down.
GGAAGCAGAAAATGTAAATACAAGCCATGGGTATTATCACAATGCTAGTAAAATGAATTGTGTCTATCTGGTCCTTCTTGGGTTACATCATAGGAAATTTGAATACACACTATCATCAACCAAAATAAAAAAAGCTTTGATTACTGAAAGAACTAAATTTTTAGAAAGACCAATCAGTAATGCCAATAGATTTGGAGGTGAAAAATCAACACATCTTTAACCTGGCTTCACAGGGCTCACATTAGAAATTCTCATCTTGATGTAAGGAAATCCACTGTAAAAGCCTGTAATTCCCAAATCTTTCTAGATGATATTGTAACGAGTATAAATATAACCTCGATAAATACAAAACAGAGAGGGCAGATTTGTAAACATTCAGAATGACTTCCAAGATTTTAGTGACAACGGAATTCAAACCAATATACTCTGGGGCTGACAGATTAGAGGGGCTAACAAGTTTTGATCTGACAAGGAACATTTCACTAAGACTGAAAACCTTTTAACATGAACATGCAGGCTGACAAAAAATAACTTTAACCATGAACAAAATGGTATCCATTGCCAAATTATAAGTAACCAATTTTCTGAAGTATGAGTACACAGTTTCTATGTACAATTCAGAAAGCTAGATTGCTAGTATCTAAGAATAATTCTGTATCACTCAAAACCCCAAGTCACTTATTTATCTTTTGAAATATTACTCTAAACATGATGTTGATAACAGCAATTTTAGAATGATGTTTATTTACAGCCAATGACAAAATGTGTTTTCCAGGAATATAATCTATAAAAGGACAGGAGGGAATACCGAAGGATATATGGCTGAGTGTGATTTGCTGAAGTTTGGGGATGTTGAATTTGAAAGGAAATTTAAACTGTTGAACTGTTATCTTGGAAAATTAACCACTCTTGCAAAAAGCCCTACATTAGAAAAAGACAGGAGTGTACTATGGATAACTATGCTCATTCCACCAAGGCATTAAGGGGAATTTGTTTCACAAGCATATTTACCCTATGGGCCTGGTAACCTCTCAATCATTTTTGACATAAAAGCCTCTCAGTAACCTACTAACAACCTGCCAATGTGTACCCATTACTCATAGCTACTTCCCTGAGAAATTATGGAAATTGATATTATACTTTAGATAAACAACATAGGACTTGAAATCATCTGATCTGAAGTTTCAGAGAAATCTTTCCTCTGAGAAGTGCAAAACGTACACATTTATATTTATTTATTTATTTATTTATTTAGTTGAAGGAGATTGTGGCAAGGCTAGGCCACAATTGTACGGTATAAAAAACGGATGGTTTTCTTACTTCTAGATACTGGTGTATCTAAACCACATTGTAATTCTTGCCAACAAATATCTAAAATAAGTTGAGGTGGACAGAAATGTGGGAATTTGTACACCTGTAGACTAGGTTTTCTTTTTAATTTTCTGCACGGTTCTCTACTTTTCAGCATTTGTGAGTGGGCTCTCCCTTTCAATACATAGGATTTTATTTGTCAGTTATGATTTAATTTGCACCCTTCCAGTAAATGTTTCCTCTCCTCTGACTGCTGGTTTGATTGGCCAACTGATGCTTCAAGTATACTTCGCTGCTATGAAAATTTAAGTTTAACCCCTCTTTTGCAGTCCTTTTACTGACTTTAAAAAAAAGATTTTGTTTTTACCTCCCAAATAAAAACAGCATATATGTTGTTTTTCTGCTTGTGGATAAGGGCCTTATGCTGATTAAGCAGGGGTAGCTTTGAAGGCAGAACTTCTCAAATATTATTTTGCCTCAGTCTTCACACAAAAAGGAAACTGTGTCCACCCTAGCAACAGACGTACGAATGACGAAGGGGAAAGACTGCAGGCCAGAATAGATAAAAGGATGGTCAGAGAATACTTGGCTACTTTGAATTAATTCAAGTCTTCAGGGCCAGATGAATTACAACCCAGGATACCGGAAGAAGTCAAGTACTATCATAACCTTTGTAAATTATCTTTGCGAAATCTTGGAAAAGAGGTACAGTGCCAAAAGACTGGAGACAGAGGCAAATGTTCCTATCTTTAAAAAATGGAAAAGGAAGATCCATGAAATTATAGATCAATCAACCTGACTTCAATACCTGGGAATATACTATAACAGGTTATAAAAGTTCTAGTTTTAGACTAGATGGCCTCTGAGGTCCCTTCCAACTCTAAGATTCTAAGTCAATTTGTAAGAACTTTAATGACAATGCAGAAATTACTCATAATCAGCCACTAACTCTGCTGTACTAATTCATTACATTCATTACATGCACTTATATATACTAATGTAAGACAGTAATGTAACTTGGGGTGTGGTGTGGAGGAAGCAATATAGCTAGGGCCAACCTTGATTTTGCATCTCTAGCTTTGCTTTGAAACACCACAGTATATGCATCACTATGAAGAAGTGCTTGTCAACTAGCATGTTTCACATATATCTCATTTGCTTTTTAACATCAAAACAATCTGAAATGTGGAAAATCGCAACGGCAGTTGCAACAATTTTAGGTGCTTTATCCTGGCCCTGCAGCCAGACTGAAGCTCGCTATTTCTCGTTCCCTCGTCTACAACCCTCTCAAAGCTGGTCTTCATGCTTTCTTCCTTATATTGTAAAACCTTGTTCCAAACTCTAATGCCCACTGAGTCCTCTGAATTCTTTCAGACTGTCCCACTTTTCTATCAGTTTATCAACTCAAACACAAACTAAATTAAAGATTCTGGTTATCATAGTGTTTGCTCTCTATGCCAATGGCAAATTTTACCTCTATCCCTGAGTAACTTTATACATCCCTCCTCATGATCTTTCCATTGACATTCATGTTTTTTCTTGTTTACATCCTGTGGCCAATTCGCCTCCCTTTTTCGTCTTTTAATGAACCTTCCTCTTTCACTTTATACTAATACAAACTTTTCAAAGAACCATACAATTTTCAACAATTCATCAAATATTCTTTGTTCAGCCCTATTTACCCCCACTTTGTATTTTCTGCTCTCTGCCTTATATTTGTTCTTGACACTTATTTTTTAAACTTATTTTATTATACCATTTTTACCTTGCCCACAGGCATCATGCCAAATATTCAACAAGTTAGTTAAAAATCACTAACCTAGTAGTCCTGCAATGTTAAAAATTATAAAAAGCCCCAGAAGATAGACTCTGGAGAAAGTTTTTTTCCCCCTCAACATTTCACTAATATTCTCTGGATTATTTTTTTTAACTGCCCTTATATAAATATTTTCACTTTAAAGGAAATGGCAGAGTTTTGAATTAAAAAAAATAATAGAATGCAAGCATAACTCACTGCAGGGTTAGTGGTGCACAAAAGTGGCATCCTTTCTAGTCATCAGCTTTTACAATGATCACACCAAAGTTTTAAGTGTTCTACTATGAATTAAGGAATGAAAAGGGGGGGATTCGCCCGCCTGTTGCTCTTCAGGTTCAGAGTCTGGGGGTGGTTTTGGATTCGGGCCTCCGTGGGGGGGGGGGGGGGGAGGGGGGGGGGAAAACAGAATCAGAAAAGTCTCTGGCCAGCTCTATGTCTTACCTGTGAAAGTCCAGGGGATGATGCATGTCCTGGTGGTGTTGCAGCAAGATTTGGGTGTCTCTTGTTTATTTCATGTGCAGAGTATGGGGATGGGGCAGGAGGGCCTGGCTGTCTTGCTACTTGTGTAACCTGTGAGGAAATAAACTGTTAGTAAAATATAATATTAGTAATTCTAGTAGTTCTTGCAGTTTTAGCTCTAGCTTACAATATAAAATTTTGGGGTGAGGAACTGCCCTGCTGTTTTGCTAAGGTATGAAGGCAGCCAAAAGTACTTTTTAGAATTGTTCTGATTCCCTGTTAAGAATTATACTACTATGGATATGAATCTGATACTTGTGAAGGTGGGTAGCTAATATTATTAACTGGTCAGTGATAATGGGAAGCATATGTTGAGCAAGTTTCTATTATATTTTCCTGCAAATGTATGCATCTTAAGCTGCAAACGCACTACTTTGTAATCTTGACCATTTACTATGAGACTGGCAACCATTAATGGAGATGAAGTAGTTCAGATGGTATTTTTCATTGGACCAACTTCTGTTGATGAGAGTATGCAAGGTTCCCACAAGTAAAAAGCCAGAACTGCAGACAGAGCAAATGCAGGGCAGGTATTGAAAGCTTGCATACTCTCACCAATAGAAATTGGCCCATGAAATGATATATTCTGAATAACTTTGTCTCCATCCCTCGCAATTTGGAACTAACATGGTAACCACACTCATTAGACATGGCAACCACTAGACATACAATCAAAACATGTTGTGGTTTTGTGAAGCCAGCTACCCACGTATGCTGCAACAGGAGCATGCTTCAAGTCAGAGAAGTGACCCAGAAGGGCAAGATGGAAGAAGAAACTGGGGAAATTCTATATTTCTTCCTTCAGAGGGGATGAGGGCTGCACAGAAAATCTTGACGAATCATGCAGGTACCCCAAAAAATAAAATTAGATGCCCTTTGAAAAACTAATTTCAAACTGTCAATTAATGAACATACTAAACAGATTCTGTTTCTCCATGGCTCATATGGTTGGTTTCCATTCCACTGTATTTATGGGGCCAGAGCCATGTCAGCTGATGTGAAAAGTGTATCTTCCACGTTAGCAAGGTGAGAGATGAAAAATCAGAGGAATCACGACTGCAAGACATCTCCTTCAGCAATTTGGTGCAGAAACATAAAAACAGCAGTCTTATAATATAACCCTTCTCACTCACCAGTATTCAAAATCAACACCTTTTCTTGTTTTAAAACAGTCCCCCTAAGTCATAGGCCTTTCAAAAGAGACAACTATTAGAAGATGACACTAGCATCATAAAGAAAAATGCATGCTCATTACAGTATAAAGTAAGCAAGAAATAAGAGGCTTCTGATCTACAAACAAGGGTGAACTCCAGTCTACTGTAGAAACAGAAGAACATGGTATAGGACTATGAGCTTGTACAAATTCCTTTACTGTGTTCTAAGTAACAGTGCATCAGTTATATTACCTAAAACTCTCAAACAGCTGCAACACCTACACAAGAACTACTATGTGCAATTTGTAGCTTGGAATCAGTCCAGAATCTTCTACTGCAGGAAAATTTAAAACACTCTTGTTTTTATTAGAGAATATGGTGAGTAAAAGTGTTTTTTCCTTATTGGTTTCTCCCATCCCCCTATTTTTTCTCTAGAGAGGAATCATCTCCTCCCTGGCTGATACAGATTGGCAGGGGGCACACACTCAGAGGACGTTATCCCTCTGTTACTAAACGTGCACCATTTGCCTCCGCAAAAACTGCGAGAGGTACATGCTGCAAGTGGCTTTTGTCATGTGGGAAAGCAAAGCTATGTGGTTTTGGTGCCAATCATATGGAGGATGCAGAGCTCGATAATGAGCTGTGCATCCTCCGCATGATTGGCACCAAGGTCGCGCAGCTTTGCTTTCCCACATGACAAAACCGTGCAGCATTTACCTCTCACAGTTTCACACAGGCAAACAGTGCGCATTTAGTAACGTGAGATGGTGCCCAGAGACCCATCCATTTAATTGAAACCAGTGTCACAGGGGATATTGTGAAACATTTCCAACATGCCCCTAGGAAAATGAAAATCTTCCTCAGTTGGTCTCTAGTCATCAAGAGAGACTTGGCAAATCAAGAGCAGATTTTTTCCTTTGTCGTTAAAAACCAGCTACAAATCATGGAAGATGTTATTAGAATCCACAGAAGGAAGATTTTCCACAGTAGGGTGGAAGCAACAAAACACACAGACTGAAAGGAAACTAAGCATTTATCACAGATCATTCATATGTGCAGGCAAGTCCTTAGCAGAAACATACCCCTAAAAAATTTGTGGTTTACTTACATATTTTAAAAAAGTTACTTGCCAATAAATGTCGTTCTTCAAGTACTATCAGTATAAAGCCACACTCCTAAAAATACATGCACTAAAATTAACCCTCTACAGTTCTGTGGCGAACGGAGCAGCTGGAATATTCCATCACATAATCAAACCTCTAGCTCCAATCCAGATCCTTAGACAAATACTCTGAAGAAGTTTAGATGCAGAGATGTGGAACACAAAGAACCATCAGTACGGGCAATTAACAGCATTTGAATATCGTTAGCACTGAATCACGCTTTTGGGAGTTTAGTTGGCATTAAGAGTACACAGAAAAAGTAAAGTTACTTTCCTGAAGTCATAATTCTTTCCCAGAAGCAGCCCATACACTCACACAATTGGGCACTGCACCCTCAGCCCCAAACAGCCAGAACAGATTAGTACAGACACATCTAACACTGGATGCTCATCATCAAAACACCGTATATAGATACAAAGCATGTTCCATGTTTTGCTCTTGGTTCCTTCTCCCACATGGTGAAGTCTGCTAGACAAAAAGGATGAGCAGTGGGAAAGGCTGATGGGAAGTGTGAATGTATGAAGGCCCTCTCTCAACAAACAGGAAAGCAACTAACCTTTTCCTTCTTCAAAGGCCTCTCTACACAGACACTACTGGGTAGTGTCAGCACAGGCCAGCACAGGCTCCTCGGGGTGTGAGGTCATGCAGGATTAGGGCCCAATTAACTGCTTGCCTTGGGGTTCTTAGCTCAGCAGGTCAACACACAGTCTTACACTCTAGGGATTAGCTTTAACAGTCTTTATTCATATATAGTCCCATCACAATCTCTATACCAAAGCCTCTGTTTCACTCGGAAGACTTCTTGCTTCCAGTCACTGGGTCTCTGGCTCAGTAACAGGCTTTCAGGGCTCCACAGACCCTCTTAGCTTAGGCCCACTTCTCTTGAGCCTTCTGGCTTGTCAGAGCTCCTCTCCCAGCTTCTTGCCTCCACTGCAGCCTCCCACAATAAAGGCTTTCCTCAGTCCAGACAACCCTTCTTGGCTAGGCCTGGAGGTAGAGCTCCCTCTAAGCGCCTACCTCTTCTGTCCCACACTGAGCTACAGATCTTCCTTCCACTGGGCTGGGATGGGCAGTGCCACGCCCTTTCCAGCTGTTTTTCCAATGAGGCATGATCCTGCCTTTTGGCCACACCTACAGCTTTGCTAGCATAACTCTTGCCCTGGCACTCACTGCCTTAAAGAGCCAGTTGCCCAAAAGTACTCTGGCCTGCCACACCTAGCAAGAAGTGTCCTTGTAGCTGGAAGAGAGGTGAAGATAGTTGTTCTCAATGAAAAAGCAACTGTAATATACACTTCCTACGCTAACCATCTGCTCTAGAGGGCAGACCTGTGGCAAACTGCTTGACAAATGTATGCAGAGAACTTCATGCAGTTGCTTTGCATCTCTCTACCAGTAGTAAACAACTTAAGGAAGCTACTGAGTCCGATGTAGCCCTGGTTGAGTGGCTTTTACATTCCTAGGTACAAAAAGTTTATCAAACCCTCCCAATCCTCAAATCCCTCCTAAAAACCTCTCCCTTCCATCCTCACCCCCACATGGAGCTCACTGATGCTCCCTCTACTGCCCTATTATTCAGGGTTGCCATTCTCCCCTGTAACTAAGCTAAGCACGTGCACCTCTGACTTCTCAACTGCAGGAATGTCTCCCTATCTTCCCCTCTTTCATTGTCCACCCTAGATTATAAGCACCCTTGGGGCAGGGACCTATCTATAATTAATGATTATTTAGTGCCAGGCATATTGCTGGTATTATAAAAATAAAATAATCATCATAATAAAATTTCCCCGACAGGAAAGTGCAGAACAACTCAAGAGCAGTCCCGCACACACCCACCAGGTCCCACAGTGATTCCAACAACAGCTCATGATCGATTATCACAGGCCACAGAATGATCTAATAAGATCAACAAGGTAGAATTCCCCTTGTCCATCTCCAGGTGCGGGTCATCGACCAAAGCCACAAGCACAGTCTCCGTGCCACATCCAGGATGAAAACCTGACTGAAACAGGTCCAGGAATACAACAGGTTTGAGATGCGCCTGGAGTTGTCGGGCAACCACCTGTTCAGTAACATTGCCTAAAAAGGGAAGGCTAGAGACAGGCTGATAGCTGGCTGGCACGTCAGCATCCAGAGATGGTTTCTTAAGCAGGAGGCGGACTACCACAGTTTTAAAGGTATCCGACACCCTCCCGAAGGGAGGCATTGACAGCACCAGCCAACAACAGCCCCAGTGTCTCCTGGTGATGGGCAAGGATCTAATTCACAACTGGTTGCCCTCGCCACCCCAAGCACCTCCCTCGCATTGGTGGGCAATACCAACTGAAACCAATCTAAAGCTTCCATAACCCCAAACTCTGACTCTGCAGTTAAAATGGTAGCAACCAAGTTGTGGTGGATACGAGTGATTTTGTCTGTAAAGTAATTAATTAAAATGTCACAGTGGGCAACAGATGGCTACATTTCCTGGTGGAGACAGGCTGGATTAACCAGGCCTGGAACAGCTCTGCTGGATGAGACTTTTCAGACGCTATGATAGTGGAGGAAAAAAGCTTTCTTCGCCACCATAGTCCTTCAAAAATGATCTATCCCGCACTCGGTAAGCTTCAGGGTGTGAGTCAAGCACCACCTGCGCTCTAACCGCCTACCCTCTCACTTCCGCCACCTCAGGTCCTTGGTATACCAAGGGGACCCGTGCTGACGAAGCGGTGGCAGCGGACACCTGGGTGCAGCCATGTCAATGACCACGTTCAAGATGTCATTCCACAAGACGACCAGGTCATCAACAGAGCAGCCATCCAGGTCAGTGGGTATATCCTCGAGAGACCAGGGGTGGACCAGCCTAACAGTTCCACCACCCCGATGAGGGAATAAGCGGGCCTTCAAGAGATAGTGATCCGACCAGGACAATGGTGCTGTAACAACACCCCTGATAATCAGAACCCGTCTCCAGGCTGGTGCAAAACATCAAATCCAACGTGTGTCCTACCTCATGCGTCGGGCCCGATATTGTTTGGAATAGACCCATGGTTGTCATAGCGGCCATGAACTCCTGCTCCACCCGTAAAAGGCCAGCCTCAGCATGTATGTTGAAATCACCCAAGACAAGAAGTCTGGGTGATTTCAAAACACCTCCGAGACCAGCTCAGCTAGAGCAGTCAGGGAATCAATCATGCAGTGGGGCGGTCGGTACACCAAGATGATCCCCAATCTATCCCCAGTCAAATCCAGCACAAGGTCTCCACTTCGGAAGAATTAGGCACCAGATACTTCCAAAAGGCCAAAGTGCCTTTACAGAACTCGACAACTCCGCCCCACCCCCACCCCCATCCTCGGCTGATGCTGCACCCAGTCGGCACCATCTGGGACAATACAAGCCCAGATGCCTCGTCCAGCCAGGTCTCCGTAATGCATAGGAGGTCAGCGGCCTCATCCTGAATTAAATCAGGGATGACAGAAATGTTATTAGACACCGGCCTCGCATTAAGCAGCATCAGTGTCAGATCGAGGGTCCCACTAGCCAATTAACACAACCTTTAATCCTCATAACAACCCTGTGAGGTAGGTTAGGCTGAGAGAATATGGTGACTGGCCCAAAGTCACCCAGTGAGTTTCTGGCTAAGGCGAGACTTGAAAGTTAGAAAACAGTCACTAAACCCATCTGAGCAAACAAATAACTATTGGGTGTGGAAAATGCCCAATTCATAACATAATAATGCAAAGGAGAAGATGATGCTATGAGCTCTCGGGCAGGGACCGTGTCTATCTTGTTCTCTGTAAAGCGCCAGGTACATTGCTGGCACTATATAAACGCTAATAAATAATAATAATAAATAATAATGATGATGTTAGCCTCAGATAGGGTTCTCGAGGGAGCCTCATCCAATCATTGATGAGATTGTTTCAGTTATGGAGATAGTAAGGTCGCTTGCACATGAGACCGGAGGTGGGGGGAAGGGAGACTTTCACAGGTCAAAATGACGGCAAGGGGAATCGTGGGAAACGGTGCTCGTGTGTGCAGGGTTTTAGCCCATTTCTGCCACAATTTCATTTGTGAATTACAGGGCTGGATTTTGAGCCCTGTAATCTGCAAAGGAAATTGTGGCAGAAATGGGCTAAAACTCCACACACACAAGCAGAGTTTCCCACAATTCCCCCTATCTTTTTCACCTGTTATCATTTTGGTTCATGCAAGTTTCTTCGCCCTCCCATCTCATGTGCAAGCGGCCTAAATTTATCAGGTGCTCTGAAAAGGAAGTCGAGGATTCCTTCCTTTTTGAGGACACACAAGATTTTTCCATTTGTTGTGTTTGTTTTTGTTTCTTTTCTGGTGACAGTTTCACCCAAAAACTAGACATTGCGCAATCCAGTGCCTAACAGATACTAACTGCAGAACTTTACCCCCAGTAGGTAATTAATTACTCCCATTCAAATCAATGCTAATTAACACATCTGTAAAGACTCCATGTTTGACTAATTCTGGAATTGAGGCATGTGCAATAATCAGTGAATTAATATATATTTTTAATAAACTAATCCCAAACTACACTGTTTAATTATTTACAAGACTTATTTATACGAGAAATCCAACTGGGGTATATATTCATCCTTGCATAAGAGCATTATTTTTTAGGTTTTGGTTGTAGTAATATTTTCAATTTTGTGTCATCTTTATATCTATTGTAAAAGTACCTTTGGTTTAATCAAAACAATCCATAGTTGGAGATGATCTTGGAGATTACATTCTGCCTAAACTTGTAAAGAGTAAGATCTTTAGTTCAATACTTAATAAATGAGAGGCTAGATTATGGCAACTCAAAACGTATTGGATTTGTTCTGGAAAACATGCTCTATAATGCAAAAACCTTCTATAAATGTCTAAAATTTCTCATTCCTTTGTGTCATCTGAGATTCTGCAAGATGTGGAATTGGGTTGTTCGAAGATTTATTCTGAAGATTTGTCCTGCTGCAAATGTTACTTTTACTCATAAATCCAGAGATCAAATTATTTTTTAAACAACAGATGTGTACAATTAAATATTAATCTGACAGATTGTAACCAAACTAAGCACACACACCAGAGACTTCGCATCCGCTTGAATGTTTGTTAGTCTTCTCCCGTCTCTCCCACTGTCCCTTCTCCCTGTTTCCCCCTCCTTGTCTTTTAGATTGTAAGCCACAGACAGGGACCGCATCTATTTCTATGTTTTGTGCAGCACCAGGTCACACGTCTGGTGCTATATAAATGTTTATAATAATAATAATAATAATAATAATAATAATACCAAGGAGAGGAAAGATAACGATTGGTAGCCTTAAGAAATCTTCAAGCCAAGAAGGTGAATTTATTTTTTTTGCAGATCCTGTAACTCAAGTGAGATCATTTTGTCTCTATCTTATGTTAATTTACCCTTCAGAGTAGCTAAAATGTCATTACAGGATCTTTGTATTTGTTTCAGGGATTTTTAGCCACAAAAATACACACACACTCTCTCTACATATTTTGTATGTTGGCTCTAAAAGGAGTAATTATGGAGCCACGCTAGTGGCTCCATTAGTTACGACGGAGCTAACGTTCTGTATTGAGAGTTCCATTGACTTCAATGGAGTTCCCTGGGGCAAATTCTTCTGACTTGCAACCCTGAAGTTGACGGCGTTTTCTCTGTGAGCATACACTTATAGTCACAGATGGCTGCATAGGACAGATATTGAGTATGCTAAATATGTGCTTTGGTCCAATATTTCATGTTAGATGAGGTGTCAAGATGTCCCTGGCATTTAAAAAGTGCTTGCGCTTGCTGAGGGAGCAGGAGGAAAGAGGAGCTGGATGACGTGGTGG
>QEPC01010380.1:154279-181767 GCA_003113815.1 Sphenodon punctatus | reverse complement strand
GGCCGGTAACTAGAGGGATCGAAAGGGTCCAGGGTAGGCTTTTTGAGGATGGGGGAGACAGTGGCATGTTTGAAGGCAGAGGGGAAGGAGCCTGTGGAAAGGGATTAATGTTTCCTCCATTCCTTCCATTGGCCTTTACATGCATTTAATGTCAACGTGTACCCAAATTCTTACTGAACACTTACATAGCATTCTGCTCAGCTTTAGTGTTGCCCCCAACCTGCAAAGGAAGAGGACTGGATCTGAAAGACCAAGGCAAAGTGTGGGTGCATGGAGCCTAAGTTGTAAGCAAGCACAGTATGCGAAGCCATAAAACATGTTTACTGCTTACATGGTGTGGAAGTTAAAGCGAGAGCCTTAACACACGATTTCTGGTATGGATCTGCCTTAACTAAGTTTGTAAAACCGTAGGTTTTTTGTTTATTTAATTATGATTCTAACAAATGGCATCCAACATTAAGTGGCTTCAAAGAAATGCTTAAGGCAGAGAAGAAAGCACCCCTCTTTGCTGCCCTTGCAGCAGCCACACTGTAGAACTGATTGACCTCCTGACCCAGATCTCTATTTTAAACGTATAGTGGCTGGAGTAGCTAATCCCTACAGCCACACTGTAGAACTGATTGACCTCCTGACCCAGATCTCTACGTATAGTGGCTGGAGTAGCAAATCCCTCATAATTGCTTCTCTACAGGATTCTCTTAATTGTTGGAATATCCTTTTAAAGGACACAAAAGTAAATCACATTGTTACTATTGGGTGCAAAATTTCTGGGTGTCTGCCAATGATCTGTCTGCAAAAAGGTAGCCAAATAAACACAGAAATGGGCATATGAAAGCAATAGCAGAATTAACCTTTCCATGATTAATTTTGATTCACATTCCCATGGAATGCTGGATTTTCTACATCTTAGGGTATTAACTAACGTGACAGAGGGCCGCTTTGACCCACTCTGTCACACTTTGGCCTGGGCCTGCACGTTTGCACAGGTACCACCAGATGTTGGCCCGGGATTACCATGTTGGCGACTAGCCCCAGCTGTGATCCCAGACAGCTCCGTGGTCACAGCCCAGGCAACAGTCTGCCTGATCGGGCCAAAGTAGGGCACAATGAGCTATCACGTGTGTTGTGGCCCACATTGACCCAGCCTGGGTCCGCCATGGCCAGCCACCATGGTGGCAGTCATTGGCCGCCATGGCTGCCTGTCATGGCAGGGTGTGGGGTGCAATATAGGGGTGTGGCCTGCCGACCGCACATTGGTGCCCTCCCAGCACACTTGTTTGGTGGCCATGCAAGGTGACCTTCATCTTCAGACACTACATTTGGAGAGGTCAGCTTTTCTCCCAAAACATAGTGTCTAATAGCATATCTTAAATTGAAGATCTTTTCATTTTCAGAGTCTGAAGAAAGTAGAAAAATTATTTCATGGAGATAGTATTCTCCAAGAAGATAGCCACGTGCTTTCTCTATCCTCTGACCACACTGGCAGAGGTGATAACCCATTACTCAGTCTGAAATGTGAGGTTTAGGCTAGTATGCTGCCTCTTGTCTATGACCATGTGGTGGATTCCAATTCTTACATGCACTTGATGCGAGAATGAGTTTGTCACTCCACAGCATACAATCAGGCACAACTTGTTCAGGCAAAGCATTTGGCAGGCAGGGCTAGGGATAAGAGAGCTAGGGGTGAGAGTGGGTTTTTATTTTAAAGAGGTTTTTTAAAGGGAGTTTTATTGTATTTCTATTTTGCGTGTTTTATGTAAACTGCCCTGAGCCTTAGGGCAGGGTAGAAATTTGAATAAAATAAATAAACTTGAATATCTGCCCATGGAGGGGAGGCAACAAGAGTGAAATCAGTGGTGAGGTTTCTGGCTAAGACTGTGGCTGTTTTGAGACGGGGGAAGATCTCAGCAAAATCCTGAGGACGCTTCATGGCCAGGGCAATCCATATGGCAGGGTGTGCTTGCCCCACCACAACTGGAGCAGAAAGGCTGTGGGGGCCATGTGCAACAGGCAGTAGCACCCACTGCGCGTGGCCACATCACAGTCAGGGGGCAACTTTCAGCTGGGACAGGGGGAGGGAGGTAGGGCAGGACTCATGTGCTCATGTGCCCGGCTCCTGGACTGGCCCCACAGTGTGGCCGGGCTGACTGCCTGCTGTGGGGAACTGGGAGGCAGTATTGGGTGGGTTTGGTGGGAGGTTGTGGGAAATTTGGGAGTTAAGGGTATTTTTGTATGAGTTTTAATATTGTTTGTATTGTTTGTGAGCTGACCTGAGCCTCTAGGAAGGGCAGCATATAAATTTAAATTAAAAAAGGTGATAGCGGGGCCAATGGCTCACGTGATGGTTTTGGTGGGTGGTTTTGGGGTACCACCCCTATCCTTGCCCACAAATGTAACAGACACTTGTTATATTCATTCACTCTACGTATGTGGGTGTGATATCTATTTGGTTAACCATACATCTTGTGATAAATGAAGTTATCTTTCAACTCTGGCCACTTCACCTGCCTTCTGTACACATCCATTTTTCCAGAAACTTATTCTCAGCAGTTTCAAAGAGCTGGGATTTTTTTTAAAATGAAACTGTATGAAAAAAGGTTTCCCTTTCCCAAAATATGGACTTCTCACAAAACTACATCTGCCTCACACCCAGGTTAGGCAATATTTAATTCTAGACAGCAAAGGATTTCAGGCAGTAAAAGACACTCCCCAGCAAACTGGCCAGGGGATGGCCCATGGGACAGTTTGAGTCTTCCTACCATGGGCACTGAGAATGGAATATAAAAGCTCTTCTGTTTCCATCCTGAATCCTAGATGGAACAGGCATCAAATCATTACGGACCCCATCCCTGAGAGAACTCTGATGACTAGCCAATAATTCAAGCAGAGTTTTGTTTGGCTCTGTCTTTCCATTAGGAGCTGCTTCCACCAAAGGCAGAAAAAGCATGTTAGCCAGCTCAGAAAGGAGTGCAATCAGACAGCAAGAATAAACTTTGGAAGCTACTGATAGGTCCACTCTGTCTACGAAGTTCAAATAACACGAAGACTTTCACTGGGCAATTATGTAGAATAAATATAAGCAGGAAAACCTTCACTGCTGCAGTTCTAAATTTCCATTTCTTCAAGAAGCAGCTCATGCTACCACACAAGACATTAATCTTAGAAATTCAGATCAGCTGATCTTCCCGTATTCCAAATATTTTTAAAATGACTGATTAAAAAGTCTTTTAGGAATTTTAAAATTATATGCAATGCCCCCTTAGAAACTTAAACATATTTTATGTAAGCCACCCTGAGTCTTAGGGGAAGAACAGAGCAGAAATTAGAATAAATGAACTTTTATTTTCTATTTATCCCTTTCACTCAGAGTTGAATATTGGTTGTTGTTATATGATGCATCATAAGTAGTACTGGGCTACTGGCTCTTTTCTTTTTTTAAAGTAAAGTAGTGAATATAAAAATTGTACCACATGTGCACAAATAAGCATTGTTAGATTTCCAATCTGAATTCCCTTGATAATTAGAAACAAAACAAGAACACCAAAGAGAGCTGTCAAAATAACATCACCCCGAAACATTACTCCTAAATGAGCCTTGGACAGAACATGAAAAACAGTTATCTCATGGATAGTTTTTCCCCACACAATAGGGAGGTCAGGATTCTGGCAGAACTGTAACTGACTTAACAAAATATTCTTCAAGGACAAAGGATGTGTGGAAAGACTGAAAATATGAAGGACACTATTTTTTTAGCCAAGTGCTACATGTTTAGAAATCTAATTGTAAACTCTAAATTACTTTTTATTATAAACTACAAATGTTCACCTAAAATGGAGTGGGACAACATGTTATTGGCCACTTTTTATGGAGTACTTATAAGAAGATTTCTCCCAACTGATTGCTCCCCATTGTGTGTGGAGAAAGTTACATGCTGTAATTGAAGACACACAGAAGACTGATTTTTGCTATCACTAAAGGCAGATTTTTTTTTAAGATCAGCAAGACTGCATGATTGAACAGTCTATGCATAACAATTTCCTACTTGCATACATACATGAGGAAAATGGGTTTTTTAATGAGAAAAAAAAAAAATCACACACTTAAAATGTCAGGTTTAAGATTTGGCAAGACTGCTCATGGATACTTACAGTGCTGTACACAGCTGAGACAGTCGGAGTGAAGATCCGATCCTCAAGGGGCTGCTGTACCGGCCCTCTGGCGATTCTATAATACAGCGAGTTAAGGAAAATAAAACTGAAAAAAATAGCTGTGTTCAATATGGGAAGTGCATGCCAGAAACTGAAAGCACTTTGTAAAACCACATAGTCAGCATGGGTCAAGTCACAGACATCTTCAAAAGTGCTCACACTCAACCAGGAACACAGTATCATTCAAGTTTCCTAGACAGAATAAGTATATCCCTCACAAATCCATCTCCGACCTGGACAAATCTAGCAAGAGAAGCTCACTTACTAAATTCAATTACTAAACAAGACACAAGAAATTAGCCTCATTATAGGAGTCCATCATCTCTATTCTCTCAACAGAATAAGAAACTCTTCATTCATTGATAAATTCCAACATTTACAAACCTTCACTTTTAATTTAATAGTTAAGGCAAATTAATGAAAATTAATCATTTCAGTACTGTACAACGTACAAATCTTATCTAATTTTTCTGTAGAAATTGTATATTTGCTTTCGAAATCTACAAATGAAATATGTTATTATCATGTAATAAATAACTAATTAAGGTGTTTGAATGAAACTGGATTTCTTAATTAGTAGAGCTGGTGAAGTGGTGGGTACTGTTGGTATTTAAGGAAAAATGGGTTATGATGTTGAGAAGATATTGATATAGACAGTGTTGTTAATGAAATGTATGTGACTGAGTAATATTGTTGTAGTTGAAAACCATGTATTATAATCGTAAGGTATTTGTACATTGTACACGTTAAATGGTTAATTTTCACTAATCTGCCTTAACTATGAATCTAAAAGTGAAGGTTTTTAGATGTTGGAATATAACCAGGTTTTTGAATTGATATATCTGAATAATATTTTGTGGAAGTCAGTGGAGTGAGAAATAATATATGAACTGATGAAATGTGTAAGTTACAGAAAAGATGTAAACCGAGTTTACAATCAATTATAAATTTGTTGAACATAAGGTGGCGCTGTTAGTTAAATTCCAGATACCTTTTAATTCAAAATAAAGTGTTGGTTTGAGCAACGTTTTCCTCTTCGATCGGGGGACTTATACCAATATATATATGACATTTTTATAGGTTGTGCTGCTGTGGCGGTGATGAATATTCAACAGTAAGTAGAGTGACTAGTGGTGCTTCTGTGCCAACTTGTGGAGTAGAATGATCCCCATAAAATGATGCAACTAAACAAACAAGCAATCCCCTGCAAAAGATTTTACTCCCAACCAAAAACCCCCACCAGTCATACTTACCCCCTGCTCCAACTAACCTGCTCCCCCACCAGCCATACTTACCCCCTGCCTCCCCCCGCTTCTGCTAACCTGACCTCCCCACCCTGGCTAACCTGACTCCCTTGCCACCCATACTCCCCTCCCCCCCAGCTAGTCTCTCAGCTCTCCTTCACACTGAAGATATTTATACAACGTTGTATATCCAACGCTAGGAGAGCTACAATAGGCATGCGCAACATAACGATTTCTTCTATTCTCTTCAACGTGTCATTATTTCAATAAGAAGTTTTTATTAAGTTTGCCCTCTTTCCACCATGCACCCCCACATACCTGTAGTAAATAGAAATCAGAATCGATGTGGCCCGTCAACTACTACTAGGGAGTTTTTACAACATTAGTACATGAAATATGCATGTGCGACTTAAGGATTTCTTCCCTTGATATTAACACGCTTTTTTTTTCCCATCTAACTTTTTATTTACAACACCATTACATCACAAAATTCACCAGCGAATACCTGAATCTAAACTTTAATATTGTCTTCCATTCAGTTTTATTAAAGACCCGCAATAAGTAAATAAATAATCTGCAACAAATTTTGGTCGCAACCCGGAAGTGCAGTGAAAAAAATACTCCCATGTTACAGATAGGCAGAGATGCATTTTCTGATGCATAGAAACAGCATCTTCCCTTAAGCGCCTCTATAAAACCCAACTAATCAGTAATGGATCCACTGAAATATGCCTGACTTTCTTTTGCTACTGACACTACAAATACTTACGTGTTTAGAATTAGATAAGAGTAAAAGTGTTTAGAATACTCAGGTCTTTAATTAATTGAAATTAACATTTTTTAAATGTATATACATGATTTTTACTGTGTGTATGTATGTATCTTTAAAAAGGAGTACAGAATGAACATTTTGGTTTAGTTTTCTGTTAGTTTCACTTTCAAATTCTTATGCATTAGTACAATTTAGGCTGCAAGAATGCTTAAATTCAAATACATCTTTATCAATTGTTTAAAATAATATGAAAATATATTACATTTTGTTTTTGTTTTGTTTTTAAATCCAGTAAACATACAAAAACTTAAATTTGGAAAATAAGCTACATCATCATGTGAGGTACTCAGCAACTTCAACAGCCATTACATTTATAGGAGATGAGGATGCTCGGAATACTTCAGGCTCATGCCCCATCATCCTTTAAATACAAAGAGATTTGTTTACTATGGCTTCCTTTTAAAGAGCAACATGCACTGTGACAGCATCAAAAGTACATGAGCACAGTGCCATTGTAAAAGAGAACACAAACCAATTTTATAGTATTACATACCTTCCAACAATATATTTTTGCCCAGTACAGTAATGGGTTGAGTTATCTTGTACTGCCTCCCCAGCAATGTAAGGTTTGTACCAGGGGGTAATTAGCACCAAATTAATCCATCCAAAAAGAGCTGACTCCAAGGTTAACAGCCCAGCTGCTTCGCTGCTGGGAGATGGGACATATTTTTCTCACTTTAACAAGCTTGGAATAAGCACCACTATCAAAAGAACCAACACAGGCAACATGGATGCAGGAGGGAGCCCTGTGCCCGGAATCAAGATGAAAGCTAAAAAAGATAGGTGAGGTGTGGGTGTGTTTGTGGGAGATGGTTCTTTAGAGAAGGGACTATTATTGAAGGTTACTTACTGTAACTAAGTTCTTCAAGATGTTATCCTTGTAGAGCCACACTAATGGGATATCCCTTCTCCATAGGGAGCACTCAGGAATCTTCATTAGTATTTGAGCAGAGAGGCATATGCACACCTCATAGAGCACACGCTGGATGTCTGGTAAAAGGCATGCTGCTCCACCCCCTCCCTTCAGTTCAGAACCTTTTACTGCACTGAGGTAGTAGTGCTCCACAAGGGTAACATCTCAAAGAACTCAGTTACAGGGCAGTAACCTTCATTTCTTCTTCGAGTATCCTTGTCGATCCACATTAATGAGGGACTAGTTAGCAGTACCAGGTAGTAGGAAGGTGGGTACTGCACATTACGTACTACCCATAAGATCAATCTGTTGAGAACAACCTCTGAAAAAAATGCAGTGTTAAGTCATGGAGTCAAGCAAAGCCCTGGTACCAACAGAAGAGGAAGGAGGGGGGGAGAGCATGCCTAAATTGTGTCCTATGAATGTGCCAGCAGCATCTGGAACTCTCTCTGCCTCCCCACCTCCTCTCCTGTCTCCGCTCGTTTAGTGGCAATTAATTATTTGGTTCCACCTCTCTCTCTCTCTCTTTCTTTGAGCATCCTAAATCATTTAATAAAGCAGTAATAATAATAATAATAATATTTATTTAAGTGTGTAGACTAGCCATCACACTGACATAAAGAGAACACGTACAATCACATACCACAGATCAACAGACAATAATACCCAGCTGACATCCAATAGCAGAGATCAGGGATCTTATCCCGGGACCACCCTCGGTAGCTGCAAGGGCTTTCCTATCCTTTCGCATTACTAAAACCTTATAAAGGAAATAGGCTACATTCCTTGTAATGGTTTCATCCCGGCCTTCCAGCAACTTGATCACTGCCTGATGTTCATTTCTATTAGGATTAAGGTGAGGGAAAATCCATTTAGCACAAAGGTTAGCATACAGTTCACAGAATAGTAAAATACGTGCCAGAGAATCAGGCAACCGCAGAGGGCAATCACAAAGCGAAGCAACCAAATGTCCCCCCTGAAAACATCCCTCAACTGCACCAGAAGGAAAAACATTCATTCTTGCCATTATAAAGCACCTGCGCAACTGGGGACTCAGCTGATGATGAAAATACACTGCCATGGGACCGGGATATTCATATAGCTCCTTAACTGGGGCCAACGAAATCTTGCCTTGGAGGATGGCTGCCTCCTCCTGTAAGGTAATATCCGCCAATCTCTGCAAGAACAGATTCCTAATACCCCCATAGCTCAGGCAGTATAAATCGTCTACTGCCAGAGTCATACTAGATAACTTAAACCCCACCTGGCTGACCCATGCATTATCCTCAGCAAGCACCAAGGTAGCTAATGTAGCGGTGCAAGAAAAATGAAGTTTCAACCAATACCCTATAGCCAAATGCCAAACCTGGGTCTCTATAGGGGTCAGACCACAGTCCCTACAAAGAGCAACATTGGGGGCATGATGTGGCAAGGCAAGGAGAGATCTTAGGAACACAGTTTGCACCCTTTCCAAAAACACAAACTTCCCCGCCATCCAGAATTGAGTTCCATATAAAAGTTGCCCCAGGCATTTCCCCTTAAAAACCTTGATAGCAGGGGATACCAAATAACCCCCCTTTGTTCTAAAGAAGTTACAAATTGACCTCCCCACTAATTTGGCCTGTCTAACTGCCGCCTGCGTATGCGCAAGCCAGGACCCATTGGCCTGAAAAACCAGCCCCAAATATCTGTAAGAGGTCACCTGTTCAATTACATGGGGTCCTATGGACCATTTAAAGATCTTACGCCTGGAGGAAAAAACATAACCTTGGTTTTAGAGTAATTAATCTCAAGAAAATTTTGCTCACAAAAGGAATAAAGCGCTGTAAGCTGTCTTACAAGACCAAGACGGGATCTAGCCAGCAAAATAGCATCATCGGCATATAATAAGATTGCCACCTCTCGGTTTCTTATTCTGGGCGGACAATTGTTAGTAGCAGTAACCAGAGGGATGAGACTATTCAGGTAGAAATTAAACAAAGCAGGGGCAAGTACACACCCCTGCTTAACCCCACGGTTAATTGGTTTTTCCTGCGACAGGGCACCAGTATCATCCAACCTGACCCTCAGAGAGGTGCTAGTATACAACCTCTGCATTAGGACCAGCAGCCGCGGGTCAATAGAAGTAGACGAGAGTTTCGACCATAAATGCTTCCAGGAAACCAGGTCAAAAGCCGCATGCAGATCCACAAAGGCTGCATAGAACCCCGTGGAAGATGAATATTTGGTTGCAAAATGGTTCAGGACAAAGCAGTGATTGTGTGTAGAGCGACCAGCTCTAAACCCATTCTGCTCATCACCCAGTATGTTCCCCTCCTCCATCCATCCATCCAATCTGCTCAGGAGATATCGGGCATACATTTTGCCGACCACACTAAGGAGGCTGTTAGGTCTATAGTTCCTAGCCTCCTTCACAGACCCTTTCTTAAATATGGGCACAATCTCGGCCTGGGTCCAACCATCCGGCAGTTCCCCTGTTTGATTGATTCCCGTGAACAGTAAAGCAATAAATCACTATACAGGTTGAGCTGTCTAGGAAAGATACATGCAAAACATGCATTGGGGTGTATAGCAAGGCCAAGTTTGCATTAGCTGGTCAGTTAAATAAAGGGGTATAACTAAATACAGAGACATGGCTACCAAGAAGTGAGGGGGTGCATAGAAGGGGACGGAAAAATCCAAATTGGCGAGCTTACTTTTTGGACATAGGTTTCACAAGCCACTACAGAAATTTGTAAATCATACCACTGTCCACAGTTAAAGTAACTTAATATTTGTATCTTTTGAGGGAGTTTTGCCTGATTGCATGTCAGTAAACCTCTCAGGCTGTGGAAGGCGGTATGACCTGTTTGTGGAGCCTGCTGGATGGTGGCGCTTATAATCAGAGTGAGTCTCAGACCACCCTTGTCTGGCTAGCATTTGACCTTCAGGTTCCATACTCATTTTCTTGCCGGGGTGAGGGAGGAGGCGAAGGGGTGTTGAGACTGCATCTCCCAGACCAGTGATAGGTGATCCTGCCTTTGCATTTTTTTGGCGGGAAGATTAACAGCGTCAGGCACCACGTTAACTGTTTGAGGGCCTTCTAATAGAGATATTCAGGAAGGCTATCCGGCCTGTCTTTTTTTGTTCTAGAAATGAAGCTTGGGAGAACTGTCAAATAGAGGACTTGTACTCCTCCCCCAAACAGATAACGCAGAGACAGTGCCTATCGGAATAAGGCATGGGACTCCGACAACCGTCACACATTTTCAAACTGGGGCTGTGTTTCATCTTTGCAATCAGTTACCTCAGCTATCAGGAAAATCATTTAGGTAGAAGAAAGAAGGAAAAGAAAGCGATACGTTTGTGAGGTAATGGAGGTTACCTCTAAAGATCAGTCATGCTTCTCAGTGCTGTAAGTGAAGAACTACGGTGAGGGGTAGAGCAACATACTTTTATACCAGGCATCCAGTGTGCACCTTTGCTGCGCAAACACCACTCCACTCAATACTGAAGATTCCCTAGTGCTCCCTCCCTCTAGCGGACGGATATGCCATTAGTGTGGCTCCACGAGGCTTACACTCGAAGAACTACTTCCAGCTATGATCCTCTGAGCGTCTTTCAAACTGAAACTTTAGAGCTTAGTTTTGACTAGACTAAGTTGTAACTTTTGCTGGTACTTCCTCCAGTTCTCCCAAGGCTTTCTCCTTGGCCTGCTTCTCTTCTGTCTTTACACTCTGTACCTGGGCAAACACATAGTTAGTATATCCAAAACTGAACCCATCTTCCCCCCAAAAAATCTTCCTCTCTTTTTTCCTTCTCAATTTCAATTAACTGTGTGAGCCTGGGAGTTTATCTTTGACTTCTCCCTCTCTTTTAAACTTCAGATCCAATCTGTCGCCAAGTCCTGTCATCTCTCTTGCACAACACTGCTAAGATCTGTCACTTCCTTATTGTTTCCACTGCTAAAATTCTAGTCCACACTCTCATCATCTCTCGCCTTAACTACTGCAACCTCCTTCTTACTGGCCTTCCCTGCTCTCATCTTGCCCCCCACTCTCACTTCTGTTCAGAACTCCACTGCCAAGGTCATACACCTTGCCCTCTGCTTCGATCACATCGAGGCCCTTCTCTCTTCCCACCGTTGGCTCCCTCTACCCAAACTCATTCAGCACAAACTCCTTGTCCTTTCTTTCAAGGCCCTTTGTGACCTTGCCCACTTCTATCTCTCTGTGCTCATTACCTGCACACTCCTGCCCAAACCTGAAACTTCACAAGTGCAAATTTATGCAAATTACAGGTGACATGAAATGTATCTTTTTTCTGTCAAATGTTGGATGGTATGGTAATAGCTCAGAAATTAGAAGCAAACATAAATAATTGTTTGACTCTAAATCCTAGAACTATCAGGTCATTGATAACGTAGCATGGCAACTTGTTTACAGGATGCTATACTGCATTTCCAAACTGACAGAGTCACAAAAAGGTCACATTTCTAGCATGGAGGATATAAAATAAAATTGTAATTATAATTACAAACTATGTTCAAAGATGCTTCATTTTCTAGAATATTCAAACAGGTTAATAACTATAATAATAATTAGCACAAACAGCTTTAATAGTTACCATCTTAACAAAACCTAACAGATGTAATGAGGTAAAAGCACTGGTGGCTTTGTGTGTGAGGGGATGCCCAAAGAGACACAGCAGTCCCAGACAGTAGTCCTGGACCTAAAACTGCATAGCCACAGCCACTTCCCCATCCTGGAGCACTAGAGCTCATTCAACACCCAGCCAAATAACTTGGGAACAAACTATCTAAAGAGGGCCTGTCAGTCAACCCCAGGGAGGAGAGAACTTTCAGCCCAGACACTTAGGGAAAAAAAGCAACTGACAGTAGTACAGGGAACAGTAACAGCACACCCCTTTCTCTCTTGTTCTCTCCCCCTCCCCTCTAACTAAGCATTAAACACCCTCTATTCGTCGCTGGCTCCAAACACCTCCCAGTCAAATCAGTCACTTAGGATGTTAACAAACGAAATGGTAGTCCACACCAGATGGGTGTCAACCTGCCCATTTATTAGGTGTTCGCTCGCACCAGCCACGTGGCCACCACCCACTGCATCCACAGCACCTGCTCACAGCAGAGTCCTGAAGCGTGCAGGGCCTGCCGTGTGGGCAAATGTGCCCCTACATGTCCACATTCAGTCAATTAGGTTGCGTTCCACATGTATAGGTCTACTAACACCACAGAGTCATGGGTGAAGAGCAATCCAAGGAGTGACCACTTCACTCTTGCTTTCACTGGTGCACACATGACATCTGCCTTAAAAGCCCAATCGTGACTTTTCAAATACGTGTTCTCCCAGCTCATCCTGGTTGGCAGTACATGCCTGACACTTGCTCTTTCCCAGCCACTGCATTCTCAGGAACAACTTGCGGAGAATTACCATCACCAGGACCATGGCTAAGACTGACAGCCGGGCAAGAATCAGCACCACTACCTCTACCATTCAGTCGTAGACACTCACTGCCTACAAATCTGCCTGCCAGTGCTAAATTCCCTATAGAATGAGGAAGAGACTAAGCCCTTCATTGCTCTATGGGAAGAACAGAAAGCCCAATATGATAGAATGTATGACCTGGTATGTCCTGGTGAAGTGCTACAGAAATGAGGCAGTGCTCAAAGAAATCTAAGCTTAAATGGCACAACAGGGCTAGTCCCAGGACATGAACCAGTGCCAGCAGCGAGCCAAGGACTTGAGGCACAGATAGAAAGAGATCCAGGACAACAACTTCACTTCCTCCCGTGGAAAGCAAACATCTCCCTATTACAAACTCCTTGACCAGTTCCTCTGCATGGATGAAGCCATCTTTGCATCCCACCTGTAAGGCTGCACCTTCACCAGGGGTCATTAGCAGGTGGCCATAGCTCCCCAACTTCCTGCTCCCACCACTCCCGCAGCAACTGCTCCCTCTCACACCACAAAAGCCATGACTGATGGAGGACATCCCTCCATGCCCATCATCACGCCTAGAGCCAACACAGGTCAATGTGGACATGGACACCATGACTCTCATGGTGTAACTCCCTGACCTCGAGAGCCAGCCCTTCTTTGAGCAGCCCTGGTCAAGGGCATGGAGGACCTGTATGTCACCTTTGTAGAGGAGGAAGTGGAGGTGGAGGAGAACATTAAGTTAATGAACCTGGGAGTAGGGGGATTGCGTTTACACATCTGAATTATAAAGGCTTGTTATCCAATTATGATTTTTATTATTTATTGTGTTAACAGGTGGCCAGGAAAACATGGATGGGGAAGAAGAAAATCCCTGGATGGTAATAGCAGGCATGGGAAGTGGGTGGGAAGGCACCATGGCGGGCCCACAGACCGGTGGAAGCCAAAGTGAGGGCCGCGGGAAGGGTGCAAATGGCGGTGGTATATTTCTGTATGTTCCTCGCTCCTCTATAGTGATCACGGAAGAAGAACTGCATAGCACTGGGATCCCACCACAGCAACTGCCCCAGCAGCCGCATAGGCTTCCCTTCAGGCAAGTGGTGTTTCAGGCCTGAAGGGAATGGGGGCCTAAAACACCAGGGCAGGAAGGCGGGTGGGTGGTCTGAACTAATAGCTTTCCGTGTTGCTTTGCTAAAGCTCTGCTAGTGCAGCAGGCAAGAATGGAAACCAACTGCCACAAGCGTCCAGAGGAACCAGGACCTACAGGTCAGCAACCCTGGTTCCCCCAGCAATATACACCCCAAGGAAAGCAACTGTGCCCTCTCCACACTGCATTCACACTGGGGAAACTGTCCGCCCACGAGTCCCACCTCCCAAGCAAGCACACCAAGCTGGCCGCAAAAGGAGCAGATGGAAGAATAAACAGTTTTAATTTTATTTTTTAATAGTTATTTAATTTTTCATAATCCATTGTTTCCAAAACATCTTCTGGAAAAGGATGTAAGTTTGGGGAGGGGGATATGGAGAATACCAGTACAGCACAGTAATACTGTGGGGGGCTGGAAGAGAAAGGGTGGTGCTGGGTGCACCAAAACAGAGGGTGGGGAGTCATGGCTTCGTATAGCTTTCCAAGCACAATTAAAGGTGCTGGTTTTGACCTATAAAGCCCTAAACGATCTGGGGCCCACATGACCACCTGCCCTTCCATGCCCCGTCGCAACACCTGGGATCGGCCAGAAGTGCCTTCCTGTGGGTACCACCGGTTAGTTTTATTCATACAGTGAGGGCTCACAGTGGGGCGTTTTCAGTTACTCCTGAAGTGCTGTGGAATAGGGATGTGCACCAGAGCCCCATGTCGTTTTTCTTGTTCGTTATTGTTGTCGTTATCAAAATTGTCGTTTTATTGTTATTGTTATAACCACAATGTCGTTTTCATTATTGTCGTTATCGATACCGATACAGATTTCAAACGAAGACTTTATTTTCGTTATTGTTATCAATATCATTTGGTCTTGTAATCTCGCGAGACCAAAAACCAGAAACGGTATTTTGATTGCGTGCGTTGTTGTGTGCGGTGGCGTGGTGTCTGTCTGGCTTGTGTGAAAAATTGGTTGTGAGCTTGTGGGGGTGTGTGTGTGTGTTTGGTTTGTGCGTGAGGATGAAAGGTGAAGGAAGCCGTGGTGGTGGTGGTAGGAAAAGGAAAATGAAGCTGAGGAGGAAGGTCAAGGTGAAGGAGGAACAAATGGAGGCCCAGCCTGGATCATCTGGTGAGGTGGTGGACTCCTCACAAGAGGAGGAAGAGGGCAGAGGAGGTGCCACTGCTGCCAGGTTTGTAGAATTTATTTTTGTTTATTGTTCCATATAACTTTGAGGACAAGAATACTATCCTTTAGAGTGAGCTTGCTGTCGTGTGGGTGGTGGGCAGTCAGGCACAAACAGCGAACATTAGCGGATCAGAGCGGGGGGGCAGGACTTCCATGTGCCTTACTTCTGGGTCTGCCACAGAGACGGGGGGGGGGCTTTTTCAGCAGTCAGGCACGAGCCACAGCACCCACCCAGAGACGTGCCAGCCAGGGTTTCAACTTTCCAACAGTAGCACCCCAGGAAGGGGAGGATTTGCACGTGTCTTATTTCTGGGTCTGCCACAGGGGGAGGAGGGGCTCTTCCAGCAGCAGCAGTCAGGGTCTCAACTTGCAGACACTACAGCACCCTAGGTGTATGGGAGAAAGGGAAAGAGGCGAGTAGGCAGCACTGCAGCACCATCCATCCATCCACTTGGTATAGGAGAATGGGTATTGGTCTCGGAAGGACTAGAGACATCACCATGAATGCATGATATTATGTAGGTGTGTTTATGTGTTCCTGTTTCAGAGAGGGTGATGATGACGGTCCAGGCCCATCAAGGCGGACGTCTCAGGATCAAACCAGGACAACAAGGTCCGCGGTATGGAAATATTTCCATACCCCAAAAGGTGGATTCGCAGAATGCAAGGTAAGGCATGGGGGCTGGAACAACAGGGAATGGATTGCCCTATGATCTGTTGGGAATTCCCCCACAGAGAGATTGACTAGTCACTCACTTGTGGAGACAGAATGCAGGCAGGGCTTGATGGTCTGACACAGTATGGCACTTATGTTCCTATCTTTTTATGTTCCTTAGATCGACAAAAAACAAACAAAAGAGGGACACGGGACCACATTGTGACTGATTCCCCATATCGAGACCATCCACCTCATCAAGGGGACGCAGGACGCGTCTCAGTCTGGAAGGAGCAGGGGGGAACATCAACCAGAGGAGGGGAGGAGGGCACGGCAGAAGACGCGCAGTGCCAGTCCTTCCCCCTCCAAATCCTCCGAGGATTCCTCAGCCCCCCGGCAAGAGGAGACCCCCAAAGTAAGGGCATTTCAGGCTTCACTGCAGAGGCCCGCAAAAAAAGTTATGTCAGGCTTCAAGGTCCACACCCGAAAAGTGGAGGACAGGCTGGTGGAATGATTCAAGGCGCTCCAAATCAGGGAACGCCAGGCTGAGGCATACAAGGAGTACCTCGGAACTTAAAAAGACGCCCTTGAATCATTCCGCCAGTCCCTGGTGACATTGAAGGCATCCATGGTGGGGGCACTGGATGTTGTGAGGCAACATGGGGCAGAGTCCCACACACCATTGTCCCCTTTTCCCCAAATTTCAGGGGACAGGCCCACAGACACCTACGTTGTTTTTGTATGTCTTTTTGTATTGTTAATGTTTGTTTTTTCAAACATTCTTTTAAAATTTTAATGTTTTTTCAAAAGTTTTTATAAAAGTTATATTTGTTACCAGCTGAGTTTGACATGTCCAATCTTTTATTCCTTTGTGCTTCTTCTGGCAGGTGGCAGAATTTCATTGTATATACAGCTTGTCAGATTCCTACTTGACAGCAGCAGCACATGTAGCGTATTAGCCCCAAAATGTGCCAGCAGGGTCTCAACCTGCAGACAGCCCCCCAGGAGGGGCAGGGCTTGTGTCTGTGTGGGTGTGCCAGAGAAAGAGACAGTGCCTCAGATAGAGCAGCCAGCCAGGGATATCATATTTTCTGTGAGGGGGTGCCAGAGAGGAAGAAAGAGAGGCTCTTTGGCAGCAGGCGGCGGGTGCTGGTGGGCAGAGGGGCTCTTTCAGCAGCCGCAGCGGGCATCAGCGGGTGGCTACAGAGGAGTACTCTGGCAAGGGGGCAGGCTGGCGGAGGGGCACCGGTGGCCACTGGCCAGTCAGGCACAAGCTGCAGCAGCACCCAGATGATGGTTCTTGGGACTGGAATGACAGTCCAATGCTTCTGGATGCAGTGGAATGGAATGACAGTTCCTCCTGACTGGAATAATGGTTCCAGGATCTTGATGATGGTTCTTGGGACTGGAGTGGCTGCTTCAGGTGCAGTGGAATGACAGCCCATGGAAGTTGAATGATGTTGAATGATGTCCCTAGAATTAGTGCCTGGTTGGGCACACTTAATTCAATCACTGCAATAAGTGGTACAGGTGGTACAGGGAGGAACACAGGTTGGGGCACATAATTACGTTGTGTGTTATTTCCGTCCCATTCTGGTAGGTTTGCTGTTGGATGTGGGCACTGAGCATGAGCAGCGATGAGATCTCCCGCTGGTTCTGACAGGTGGCAGCTTGAGCTGGATGCACCTCTTACCACCACCCCCACCACCACCCCATCTCTCTCGTTCTAGCATCCGGGAGCCTCTCTCTCCCTCTCTCGTCATGTACTGCAGGTGACGGCATGGGTGGGAGTATGTATCCTCTCTCCTTCTAGCAGTGGGGAGACTTTCTCTCCACAAGCAGCAGGTTGCTACCTGGTAAAAAAAGGTTCTTCATCATTCTCATGTCACCCTACGTTCCTTCTCTGCATGGACTTGTGTCATATCACTAGAAAGGGTTGGGTGGAACTGTCACTCTGAAGGGGGGGGGGGGGTAAGAGTGCTTTTTAGCCTAGAGAGGAGCTCGAGGCCATCAGAGCAGGTTGCTGCCTTAAACACTACAGGGTGGCTTAGTTTTATGGAAGAAAGGGACCCTGACCAATATATCCCAGACCACTGTTTATTTAACCCAGGCCTGCAGAACATGCGGCCGCCCGCATACAGATAGGCCTGCCTATCCACTGTTTCTGGATGCAGTGGAATGACGGCCCAATAACCCAGATGTCTGATGGTTCCTGGGACTGGAGTGGCTGCTTCAAGTACAGTGGAATGACAGCCCATGAGAGTTGAATGATGTCCCTAGAATTAGTGCTTGATTGGGCACACTTCATTCAATCATGTGATATGTGGTAGCAGGTACAAGGAGGCACACAGGCAGTAACAGAATTATGTTGTGTCTTATTTCCATCTCATTCTGGTAGGTTTGCTGCTGGATGTGGACATTGAGCATGAGCACAGATGAGATCTCTCGCTGATTCTGACAGGTGGCAGCTTGAGCTGGATGCACCTCTCCCCCTCCACCCCCATCTCTCTCATTCAAGCAGTGGGAAGCCTCTCACTTTCCCTCTCTCTCTGGTCATGTACTGCAGGTGACGGCATGGGTGGGAGCGTGTCTGTCTCTCTCCTTCCAGCAGTGGGGAGACTTTCTCTCTCTCCACGAGCAGCAGGTTGCTACCTCATAAAAAAGGGTTCTTCGCGCTGGCTCTCATCATTCTCACCACGTCACCCAGCATTCCATCCCCGCAGACTTTGTCTTATATCCCAAGAAAGGGTTGGACGGAACTGTCACTCTGAAAGGGAGAATGCTTCTTAGCCTAGAGGAGCTTGAGGCCATCAGGACAGGCATGCCATGGTGGTGGGCAGTTGCTTGGGCATGAGCAGCAGGTTGCTACCTTCTAAAAAAAGGTTCTTCGCGCTGGCTCTCACCATTCTCGCCACATCACCTTGCATTCCATCCCTGCATGAACTTTTCTCATATCCCTAGAAACAGTTGGGTGGTAATGTGGGGGGGTGCCAGAGAAAAACTCTCTGGCAGTGGGCAGCAGCGGATGCCTTTTATACTAGAGGAGCTCGAGAAGTCGATGATGGTTCTTGGGACCGGAATGGCTTCTTCTGCATGCAGTGGAATGACAGCCCCTCTTGACTGGAACAATGGCCCCAGAACCCTGATGTTGGGTCCTGGAACAGGAGTGGCAGCTTCTGGATGCAGCTGAACAACAGCCCTCCCTGCCTGGAACGTAGGCCCCAAGAACCCTGAAAGTGGGTCCTGGGACTGGAGTGGCTGGTTCTTGATGCAGTAGGATGACAGCTCCCCGTGACTGTAACGTAGGCCCCAGAACCCTGATGGTGGGTCCTGGAACTGGAGCGGCTGCTTCTGGATGCGCCAGCCTCTCTCACCTTGCTGATCCAACATGACCGCCTGAGGGACCATAGTTACCCCAGCCCATCACAACCCCAATGGCCCTGCCCCCCCAGACCTCCTCCCCCCCACCAGGCAAGCAAGGACAAGCAGGCAAGGAAGACCTCTCCCCCCCCTATATCCACCCCTCTCACAGAGGGATACACAACAACCCCCCCACAGGGACCATTCCCCCTTCCACCCTAACCCAATTCCCCTGCACCCCCTCACTAGGGGAGCGGGTCATCACCCCTCTAACCTCCCCAAAAATCAAATAAAAATACCTAAACACAACCTATCCTCCACAAAATGGAAACACCCCTCCCAACCCAAAGCTCCACCCAAAACCAAACCACCGGTTCCAATGCCCAAACTGTGCTACTGCACCTTCTGCACCCAAAGGCTCCACCAGTCAACAAATCCCCTAGGGATGCTCCCCCTCATACCACCTTCAGCATAGCAGCAAAAATTCCTCCCCGGACCCTGCCAAAGGTCACGCCCAAGGGCCCTTTGGTTACAGTCCTTTGGCACGTGGCCTGCGACACTGCCAGGCAGCACACCACTTCTGGCTTCCCCTGTACCGCAAGTTCCCCAGGTGAAACCCTGATCCCAGCCCTTCTCCTCCTCCTCTTGCAAGGGAGAGGGGGTGAAGATGCTGTCTAGGGGCTCAGGGAACAGTTACCTTCCATGGAAGAGGGCAAACCCCTTCAGGCTACCAACCTGGGTGGCCTTTGAGGGGGTGGCAGCAGCGATGATGGACAGCAGCAGCAGTGTATAGCCGCAGGCTAGGTGGCTTGCCGCTTTTGGCTTTCCGCATCCTGAAAGTTCCCCCAGGTGAAACCCTAGGCCCGCTCCCTCTCCTCCTCCTGCAAGGGGGGGGGGGGCGTGAAAATGCTGTCTAGAGGCTCAGGGAACATTTACCCTCCGAGGAAGGGGGGGGAAACCCCTTCAGGCTCCAAGCCCGGGTAGTCCTTGAGGCAGTGGCAGCAGCAGCACCACTTTAGTTACACAATTTGGTAATGGAGGGGGGAAAAAACTTACTTTTCTTCATTATAGTGGATCATACACTGAACATGAGTCAACAATGTGATTCTGTCACAAAAAAAGTAAATGTGATTTTGGGACTGCATTAGCAGATAAAATTAGCAGATGCATCATTTCCAAAACACGAATAGTTGTGCTGCTGTTTTACTCAATGCTGATGATACCTTAACTGGAATATTGTGTTCAGTTTTGAACTGTGCACTTCAAGAGGGATGTAGAGAAACTGGAGAAAATTCAGGAGAGCAACTAGACTGATAAAGCAGCTAGAAGACGAGTCGTATGAGGAAAGTCTGAAAGAACTGGGTATGGTCAAGCATAGAGAAAAGAATACTAAAGGGGGAACATGATAGTAGTTTTCAAATATCTAGAAAGTTACCACAAAAATATGGTGAACATTTGGTCTCTAATGTCAGAGAAGACAATGGAATAGGCTTAAATTGCAGCAACGCAGATTTCATTAAGATATTAGTAAAAATTTCCTTCCTAATATTATTACTATTTCCTTTTTACATCCGCAAGCAATATACCTGAGCTGTATAATGCTGTTGGACAATGCAATACATTGCCCAGGATGGTTGTGGAATCTCCCTCCTTGAATGTTTCAACGAAACAACAGCTGTACTGGGTCAGACCAACGGTCCATGACGTTTAGAATCTTCTCCAACAACAGCCACCATCATTTGCTTTACAGTAGTAGACAATAGGTCATGACTGAATGATCCATTCTCTGGTATTTACTCCCAACTCCGGACAGTTAGAAGTTACATCCCCTGACCAACTTGATTAATAGCCATTATGGACCTATCCTCCAAGAAATTATCCAATTCACATTTAAATTTGGTTACGCTATTGGCCTTAACAGCATCCTCTGGCAACAAGTTCTACAAGTTAATCATGTATTGAGTGAAAAAGTACTTCCTTTTACTTGTTTAAAATCTGCTTCCAGTTAGTTTCATAGTGTCCCTAATTCGATTGTTTTTTGAGTGGGTAAATAATCACTCCCTATTTACTTGTTCCACACCACTTATGATTTTGTAAACTTATATCACATCCCTACTCAATCATCTCTTCTCCACGCTCCAATACCCACCTGGACAAGCATCCATTCATGGTGCTGTATGCTGAGGATATTCTGTGTGGAGCAGGGGGGTGGACTATATAACCCTTGAGATACTTTCCAGCCCTACAATTCTATGATCCTGAAGGAAAGTTACTAAGGGACTGAAACAGAAACTTCCTTTTAATCAACAGATTTGCAATGGTCTCATGATTAATAAGTAGGAAATGTGAATTTATCCTTTCTTCTGAAATGCCAAAGGTTAGTGCCTTCCACAGCTATCCCAGAGTTTTCTGTATACAATAGCCAAGCCTTGCTTTTGCCATTTCCACAGTATGGACTATTCAGGAACGCTAAACCTGTAGAGATTTTATACTCAAGGAAAGCTAATCATACCCAAATTGATTTCAGTGCGATTTACTATCTTTCACACTGGGAGATGACTAGCTTCTGGATACAGTTTCTTAAAAGTTAAAATTATACATTACACAATTTGAGGAATAGGACAAATGTAATCTTTGATTTATTATTTATATAGCATCACAAGACTGCATGAAGTTTTATACATATAAATGATACAACTAAGCCTCTGTCCAGAGAAGATTATAAATCAAACCTGTTTTAAGGAGGCAGTAATGGAAGTTAAATATACTAAAAATAGATGGCAGTAAACTGCAGGCAATAACCGAAAGAAGTTTCTGAACTGTATCACAACAATTAAAAGAATTTTTTTAGCAAATACCTGGAGCAACATTAAACCTTTAAAATAAAAACTAAGCATGTTCCAGAGCACTGTATTTGGCCTGTTTGTCAGAGCAATGGCCTCTGTGTTCACACCTCCTGCTAAGCATTTTAGGAAAGATATCCACTATTTCCAAGAGCATAGTAGCTGGAGAAGTATTTTCAGTGTATTGGTATTTACACAGAACTCTCAACGTTGTAAATTTGAGGATCCTCCAGATGACATTTGGTCAAAAACTTTTACAGTCTAGGCAAACACTGTGAAAGAAATCATATACTAAGATGTCAGGTAACTAATGATCACATGATAAAGAAATAAAAATCTTCATTTGGTGTACTGCCAACAATTAACAGTGCTGGTTTTGACCTACAAGCCCTAAATGGCCTGGGCCCCACGTATGTGAAAAACCATCTTTTCTCCTTCCTCAAGCCCCATTGTCGTGGCCTCTGAGGTCTGCCAGGAGCGCCCTCTTGCGCATACCATCTGCCCGTCAAGTTCACACAGCAAGGGCACAAAGAGAGGTATTCTCGGTGGCTGCCCCGCTATTATGGAACTCCCTCTGCCTAGAGGTTCATCTTAACCCAAGACTATGAGTACACAATGCTGGGTACTAAGTTAGGAGTTACCACTCAGGAAAAGCATCTGGGAGTGACTGTGGAATACCTGGCAGGAATCAAAATAACCACAATTCTGGAGGTGAGGCCGGCCTCACTTCTGGAATTGTGGTTACATTGGCCATGATCCAGGATGGACCAAAAGTTACATCTGTAATATTGGCCCATCCCGGATCGTGGTCCAGACTGCGATACAGTCTGGAGGGCGGCCGGCCGGGGGAGCGCAGGGCGGCGAGGCTGTGCAGTCGCACGTCGCGCAGCCCCGCCCCCTCCCCAACCCCCAGTGAGAATCAGGCCGGCATGTCTAAAGGATGGTCGGCCTGATTGCTGACCGGGTGCGTGGTTCAGCGTGGCTGGTCTTTGGGCCCATTACATCTGAACCCTCTGATGTACCTATGGAGCCCAGTGACAGCAAGCTCAGAATCCAGAGCAACACTGGCACATTCTGACTTGCAACAAGTATAGACTTGTTGGTGTAGATCTTGTTCCATCCCTCCTTTGTCCCAGCCCTCCATATACCCTTAGCATAGGCAGCCACATGGGAAACAGCAGGGGAAGAGCTCCACCCACAAAAGCATGAGAGCACTAAATTCTTGGATTGTGTGACAGCAAGGGTGCATGTGACCTGGTCTCCGGCCTCCTGTGTCCTCATGAACAGTCAGATGTGTGACTCTCCTCTGCTCTGTAGCTGGGATTGGTACAAAGCCCTGCACTACCAGGATGAGGCTTAGACAGGATCCCAACATGTTCCTTAGCACTGTTTCAGTTCTCCTAAACTCTGTAAACATAAGCCTCTACTTCACACCAGCAAGATTGGCCTATTTCCTGGCGCACATCTGTGCACAGAGACATGTGGAACCAGTTTGGTTGGTTTGCCCTCAGAGACTGATGGAACTGGAAAGGTTCCAGAATGCTCTAGGGGAATTACCCTCTGATCTTGACGACCCAACACTCGATGACCTCATTGCTCTTTGGAACACCTTGCTGACTGAGGCCATTGACCGGATGGCTCCTAGGCATCGGCACCACAGGCTTCCTTGGTTTACTGAGGATCTGCGGTTGCTGAAGCAAGAAGGGCAATGGTGAGAGCAACAGTGGCACTGTTCTCGTGCTGAAGTCAACAGACTGCGACAGAGTCAGTTCGTGATCCTATGCCATGGCTGTGCTGGCAGCAAAGAAGGAGTTCTTTCCTACCTTCATAGGATCAGCGAAAGTCTTCATCCAGCAGACCTTTTCCGGGTGTTGAGAGGGCTGGTCAATCTGGCCTCCCTCTGCCTGGAACGGAAACCTTCCAGTGCCCGCTGAAACATGTTTGTTGACTACTTCGCTAATAAAATCCCTCAGATTCACCATGACTTTGACTCTGTAATTGTTATGATAGGAGAACCAGAGGTTATGGAAGCCCCGTCTTGTCCAGTTTTGTGGGACCAGTCTCAGTGGGTGTTGCCACTGATGTGGAGGATGTCCTTGGGGTGGTCAGAGCCACCTCTTGTGAACTGGATCCATGCCCGTCCTGACTGGTTAAGGCCAGCCAGGAGATGTTGGGGCCATTGCTGGCACTGACCATGAGATGATACCATTGACCATGAGATGTTGGTGACTCGCCTGCAGGACTGGGCAGGAGTGGACGGAACTGTTCTTGAATGGTTTCACTTGTTCTTGGCTAGGAGAACTCAGCGAGTGGTGTTCATGGATCATTTTTCATCTCCCCGAGACCTCTCGTGTGGAGTCCCGCAGGGATCTATTCTGTCCCTTCTCTTGTTCAATGCGTACATGCAGCCGCTGGGCGAGGTCATGAGGTGCTCTGGAGTTCGGTGTCATCAATATGCTGATAACACCCAACTTTTATCTCTTTTTTTCATCCGACCCAAGCCCACAGTCTCAGTGCTTACTCAACATCTGGCAGCTGTGGGGGACTGGATGAAGGTGAACCGACTGAAGCCAAATCCCGACAAGACGGAGATGATGCTAGTGGGGAAGGCAGTGGGTGTGACGTCCCCCAACATTGATGGGGTTCATCCTTCACTGGTTCCCCAGGTTCGGAGTCTGGGAGTGCTCCTCGACTCACAACTTCACCTGGATGTCCAGGTGGGGGCTGAGGTGAGGAGCGTGTTCCGCCAATTACATCTGGTGTGGCAGCTTCAGCAGTACGTCTCAGACTCCAACCTGGCTGTTATCGTTCTTGCTTTCATCACCTCAAGACAGGACTATTGTAACATACTCTACGTGGGGCTACCCATGGTGACGGTTCGGAGACTGCAGCTGGTGCAGAATGCGGTGGCCCATCTCCTTATGGGAACGGGCCACCGGGAGCACATTACACTGGTGCTCCATTCTCTGCACTGGCTGACTATAGTCTTCCTGGCCCAGTTCAAGGTGTTGGTTCTTACCTAAAAAGCTCTATACGGCCTAGGCCCCACCTATCTATGGGACCGCCTCACTCCCTGGGCTCTGGATCAACTCCTGCAGTTTACCGGGGGCACTCTTCTCGAAGTCCCCCAGATATCCCAGAGGGCAACTATGGAGAAGGCATTCCTGGTGCCACACCTAGGCTGTGGAACTCTCTGCCAGTGGAGGTTCAGATGGCTCCGGACCTCTCCTCAGTTCGTCAATACTGCAAGACCTGGCTGTTTCGCCAGGCTTTTGGTGAGGGAGATGGGAGAGTGTGGGTTATTAATTATTATTATTATTATTATAAGCATTTATATAGCGCAAGCAATGTACCTAGTGCTTACAAAAAATAAGATAGACATGGTCCCTGCTCGAGAGCTTACAATCTAAAGACAGGGGGAGGAGGGGGGTTGCATTTTTACTTCCCATGATGTCCCTAATGGGACTGGAGGTTTTACTGTTTTATTATTGTGTGTTTATTTTTATTTATTTCACTTATATTATTGTCTTTTATATTTTTTTATAAACTGTTAGCCACCCCAAGCTGCTTCGCAGGAGGGACGGGGTACAAACTGTGAAAATAAAATAAAATAAAATAAAATAAAATAAATAAATAAATAAATAAAATATTTACAATCAGAAGGTTATATTCAGGACAAATAATGAAAGAGAAAACAATGAGCTTTCACCAGATATCTTCAAATGATAACTCTTCAAGTCTTGTTTACTTAAATCAGATTTTATTGGATATAAATTTGTTATTTAGGTACACAGAGAAGCCATGAAGTCTAGCAAAATCTAGACAGATACGATGGCACGCATGACAAGATCTTAGAATAAGAATGTGATGTGCTCACATATGTTTTTAAGTGATTTTTCTTATGGTTCAGCTCAGCAACTAAGAGAAATGATAAATTCAGTATATTCCATTTTAGTAAGTCAAGGTGGGGCCAATCCCATGCACTGTGCGCATCCCATGCATGTGTGCGTGTGAAGTACATGCATCTGCATAGGGATTGCACTGTGCTGCGCAAAATCCGTGCAGAACTCTCACACATCCCACGCGAATCCCGCTTGGGATTGCAGCCACTGTCTCTGTATAGCTTCCCATTTCTAGACAGTGATCTAGCTAAGAAAGGAATTACAGTCAGAATCAGATGAATGATTAGTCACCACCTATATAGTAGCTCTAGATTTATTCCATTGTCTTTTAGGCCTCATTACTTCATTTAAAAAAACGTTTACATCAAAAACAGTCTAATAGCCATCCATCTGGTGAAAGAGCTGATGACTCTGAAGGGAATCTAGCCCATATCCCTGTCTATAAAGATCATAAAGTATAAATTGGGGAATTCTCAGAACTAAAAAAGAAGCACTGAAGATCCAGGAGAGGAGGGCAGGAAAAGGGAAGCAAACTAGTCTAATTTTATTATCTGTGTATCCAAAGCACCCTGTAAAAGAAGAATGCTATTCATTAGCAAGATTATATTGGTAATTTGCCTATTTATGTTTTAACAGTCAAATAAGGCAACGGTAAGTTTTGAAAAGGTTGTCTATTTGAAGAAGAAAAAAAACACCACCTAAGCAGCTTTTATGGCAACAACTGAATATTCAAAAACATTGGTAAATTCAGAGATGTCTGATAAAATTCAGCATTTATCACTACATCTCTTTTCCACAAGCCCAATCTGGGAAAACAGCAAAGCTATAATCACCATCAAGAATTTTTGCTGATATTTAAAATAGAGGCATGCCAATATGAAACTGTGTTCAACATATGCAGATGTTTCTTATCTAATGTCATAGGCCAAGTAGGAAAAAAATATTCTATTTCTCTTTTCCAAAACAGAGGCATTTTTTCATAATTATGTTTACAATTAAAAGCTTAATTTTAGCCTCCAGCAAGTCCGCTATCTCTAGTATAGATTGCTTCACTTACAGCTTCATGAAAGTATATATCCTTGCCTATGAGCAAGGGGAAAAAATCCATGAATGCCAAAGGGAAAGACAGGTTCTGTATGAAATACTCCAGAACAAAGCTTCCTACCTCAGTGTAGAAACACAGCAAGTGTCCTTAAGCTCTCTAGGGTTATGTAACTTCTAAGTTTTTTACAATGTGCATAGTAGTAAATGACAAAGAAAAAAGTAAAACCTTCAGCAATATTGCAGAAAGTAAAAAGGCAACTAAGACTTCTTTTTTTTTTTAGAAAAAAATGCTGTTTCATCCTCATTTTAGCTTTTAGGTTGAAAAATTAAAATACATTTAGTAACTGAAAGGCATTTAAAATGATACTTGCACTGCAACAAGGAATGCATCACTGTTCAGTACTTCAGGTATTTGATAAAGACATGAAACGTTTCCATGCTTCTCATGCTTCTCAGTTTTGGTGGAATGGCAGCTAACCATAGCACTTCCCACTTTTTCTGCCTCAGTTTAGATATAGGTAGTCACCAAAAGAGGAGGGAGTAAACCCTACATTGGGCCACGGTTGTGCAACTCCCTACTGAAGGAAGTCCGCCTGGCCCCAGGTCTGCTTGCCTTTCGGCGGGCATGCAAGACTTGGCTGTTCGCCCAGCCCTTTGGAGGGGAGGGGGGAGGGAGGGGTAAATGGGGGAGATTGGTGGGGTGGGGAATTTGGGGAATTAGAGGGTAG
>QEPC01010380.1:137686-153469 GCA_003113815.1 Sphenodon punctatus | reverse complement strand
CAGCTCCTGTCTCTCAGATTGTAAGCCCTAGGGGCAGGGACCGTGTCTATTTTATTACTTTGTAAAGTGCCAGGTACACTGCTGGTGCTATATAAATGTTTGTTATTAATAATAATAATAATAATATTGGTTTTAATGTATTTTATTGTATTGTTAGCCGCCCCGAGATGCCGTGGGCATGAGGGGGCGGCATAGCAATGTTAAGAAATAAAATAAATAAATACATTCCACAAGTCTTCAGAGGGTAAAAATCAAAATAGATGACTAGCATGAAAAAGGCATGGCTTTAAGGTGAGTAAACTCACTTTACATTCGCTTCCAAGGCCATTTAACATGGAGAGGCTTGAAAAATCCAATGCTTCCTGGGAAGTGGAGAATAAAAGCTCAGCCTAAACCCCAACCATAAACATGTATGTTGTACACGTTTTCCTTTTGCTTCGTCCATTAAAAAAATAACTGCTCATCCTAACTGCAATCACACACAAGAAAATACAGATTCTGTTTTTGACAGGTTACTTCCAGAAGCCAAGCAAAGGAAACCTGAGAAGGCAAACAGCTACAATCTTAAAAACAAACAGCCTGATATGGTATATCCTATCAATGGACAGAATAGCAGCATGAATACATGATACCCTGGAGGAATTCTACCTGACCTGGACCCCAAGATGGACTATAATCACAGAGAATGTGGAAATGGAAAAGCGGGAACTCTCCATTAACCTACATTCAATTTGACTTAACAAACTGGACCGGAATGCCCTATCATGGAC
Source organism: Sphenodon punctatus (assembly GCA_003113815.1). Lineage (NCBI taxonomy): Eukaryota > Metazoa > Chordata > Lepidosauria > Sphenodontia > Sphenodontidae > Sphenodon > Sphenodon punctatus. The sequence continues at coordinate 152,699 of QEPC01010380.1, read as the reverse complement.
ACAGGTGCTTACAGACTTCCATCTCCAAAAAAGGGTTTTTTTAAATTATTTTTTAATTTATTGTTGTTGTTTTGGCAGTACTGTTAGATGATGGATGGTATGGTTGTTGTAGACAGACAATTATTTACATGTATCACACAAAAAATTGAATTAAAATGTTTATATATATAAAAAAATAATAATAAACAGCCTGCCAAGTGAAATCACAATTAAGAAACTAGGAAATGAACACATCAAAACACTGGCACATGGTCTTCATATTTTGAAATATTTATATACTAAATTTAACTGTAGTGCTATTTTGTTTTTCAGTACACAAAAAACAGACTGCACCTAAACAAGATGATGACATTTCACTACCATCACTCAAGTGGTACTCCCTTCATTCTACACTTTGGACCTTTTCAAACAGGTGCAAGTGCATGGTGGGGATGTGCGGGCGGCGCGGTAAGTGGGTGGTGCATTCCCATGGATCCCCATCCACCTCCAAACACAAAGCATCTGGCATTAGTGCCTGTTACTCTGTGCATGGGCGATGGATGGAGAGGGGTGTTACACAGGAGCACGCACCCCCACCCACCGGCCGCAGTGTTCCCACGGACACCCACCCATCCCCACGCAGCGTTCAAATAGACACGCCCTGCACGCATGGACGAGGGCATCCATTTGAGAAGGGCCTTAGATACATTTTCACACTTACATAGACAAGTATCATATATCCATCATTCTCAAGAATCCCAGACCAATTTCTAAACTACAATAAGGAAATGTCCACCTGGAAAGAATATAGTCACTTTAAAGGTGCACCTCACCCTCTATTAAACTCAGCCATGCAGTCTTCACTAGAGGGCAGAAGCTTTAAACCAGTCAGAGCAACAGCAGTACAATAAGGCAGAATTAATCTACTTGATACAATGGACACTGGGAGTTATTGGTAAGGGGCTATTCATTAGCAATCAGCTTTGAAAAGGAGAGTGCCTCCACACACACACACACAAAAATATGTGTATGGTGCACCAAAAAAAGCAGGCCCCTCTTTATTTCAGCTGTCTCACATGGTAGAAATTGCACTGGTGAAGTGCAATTAGACAGCCAAAGACAGAATTGTGATTCTGCATGCAGATCACGTCAGAAATCAACTAGAAGCACCTGCTTTCTCCCCTCTATATTCTGTTAAACCATACTGTGTTCATTAGAGATGAACACAGTATGGGTTGTTGTTTTTTTTAATTTAATTTAATTACAGGAATTGTAACAGATATAACTAATTTTGTTGAATTTATAAAAACCTATATTCAAAATTAGTTAGGTTTAAATAGATTCACAAACTCTTCCCTCAGATGCTAACAGGAAAGAAAGTGCCCCAACTGAGTTACTTACCAAGACGAGTTGTTCAGTACTCACATTTGTTTTCTACCATATTCTACTCTGTATATAGAAGTCACTACCTACTATCCAACCCTACTCAAACACGGATGGATTTCTCAATTCTGATTTCTAAAACACACTATCCCAGGGATGGCCAAATTATGGTTCAGGAGCCACATGTGGCTCTTGGGCAGCTCAAGCACAGCTCTCAAACATGGCTGGTCCTGAGCCCTGCACTGCCTTAATTGTTTTTTGCCTTATTTCATTGCACCTGAGCCTCAGCAGTTGAAGTGCAGAAGCTCCTCAGAAGATCAGCATCCAGGATCACAAAGCATTGGCTCCACCAGCCAATCACAAAGAAAGAACGATATGTATGCACATGTAGCTCTTGGCCAGATGAAGTTTCTGGTATGTGGTTCTTGGGGTTGGGAATTTTGGCCACCGATCCACTCTGTATTATGTGCAAAACTCCATTTGACAAAAGCACTTTAGTCACAAGTAGTTTTTCTTAAGATATCCCTACTAAAGTTTTCCCTAACATTTCAGAAGCCTAAGGAAGCATTTATAGATCTACCACAAAGTAACATCAGCTCAGTAACTGCAGAGAGAAAAGTGCAACCTGGTTTCTAGCTCTGAGTCTAGAGAGATGGTAGTGGCTGTGCTGGTCCCAAATGTAAGAGATTGAGACAAAGTATATCAGGTGATAGCTTTTATTGGACCACTTATTTTATTATCTTGTATTATCTTATCTTTATATCTTATTAACTTATCTTTTAGGAGACCAGGACACTGTTTCTGCTGAGTTGATTTTTGGCTGTCCTGCATAGGCTGGGCTGCCTGAGTCAGGAGAGGGTAAGAGCAGGAATTGACTGGGCTGCCTCTCAGAAAGGGGTGGGAGCAGGGAGTTATCCATTCGTGGAATATTGGTATCACTTACAGAAGTAAAATACCTCAGGGTTTGGGTTTTTTTCAACATTCCAAAAGCAGTCTCTGTTAAAGGCAGGTTACTAGACAATTCCCATGAAGACATATTTCACTTTGTTCAAAGGCCTGTGCCGTGATCCACAGCCCACTTAATTTAGAGCAGACTAAGGTCCTGGTTACTAACAGTTGTTTGGTTTCAAAACTTTGGGGGGGGGGACAAATTTTCAAAAACTGAATTTAAATTAATATTAAGATGTCAAAGGAAGTTATACTGAAAATCTGAACTTGCCACAATCTCTTCCAGATGCTTTTTTTCTCAGATTTATCTGACATCAAAATTTACCATGGTATGACTGACTTCAACAAAAATTGATATTATATATGTATAAAAATAACATTTGTTTAGTGTGTGCATTTTTACACGGATAGTCACTAGTCTAATTTTTTTAAAATCTGATACTGAACGTTAATCTTTTAGTTACTTTAGTATTTGAAGTCTCTTAACTTTCAGAAATGAACAGCAATTTGAAAATATTTGCCCATATGTTTAACAAACTAAATCAGGGAACTGGGGCTCTTACCTGTGAGTCCCTATTCTGCTCGGGCTGGGCCAGTCCATCTCGTGGGTGACACTGGCCTTGGCCAGCAGGAGGCAGGAATCAAAAACTGAACTGCGCATGCGCAGGGTCACCCCCTACGCAATTCAGTTGTAGTACAGCTGATGAATCTGCAAAGCACTCAAGAGAGGATTAATAGGACCTCGAAGGTCAGTTGCACTGATAGTTTCTTGGCCCCCCGCTGTTGGGCGGGTCGATGGACTGGTCCAGCCCGAGCAGAATAGGGACTCGCAGGTAAGAGCCCCAATTCCCTGTTCTGCTCTGGGCTGCTGGCCAGTCCATCTCGTGGGATGTACCCAAGCGGTACTAAAATATGAGGGCGGGAAGACATTGGCGGTTAAGGTAGAACCGCCTGGAGGACACTCCTGCCGAATGCAGCCTCTGCTGACTGGAAAGTGTTTAATTTGTAGTACCTGGTGAAGGTGTGAATGGAGGCCCAGGTAGCTGCCCTGCACACCTCATCGTAAGAGGCTCTGGCTGCGAAGGCTGCCGAGGTGGCCGCCCCGTGTGGAATGCGGTGATTTTTTGTGGCGGAACCTTCCCTTTGGTTTTGTATGCCTCAGTAATGCAAGCCACCACCCATCGAGATATGACGGCCTTGGAGGCTTTAGAGCCCTTAAGTCCAGGCCGTATATTGATGAGCAAGGCTGAGGCTGAGCGGAACGGGGCTGTGTGTTTGATGTAAATCCGCAGAGTCCGCCTGATATCGAGGTAGTGCCAATCTCTTTCCCTGGGATGTGACGGGTTGGGGCAGAAAGACGGCAAGATGATTTCCTGGCTCCTATGGAACAGGGAATTAATCTTTGATAGGAAGGCCTGATCTAGGCAAAGTACTACCGAGTCCTGGTTGAAGTGGCAGAAGTTTCTCTCTATTGAAAGTGCCCCCAGTTCGGACATGCGCCTAGCAGAGGTGATGGCCACTAGAAAGGCGACCTTGATTGACAGGAAGAATAGGGACACCTTCTTGAGGGGTTCAAAGGGATGTCCATGGAGAGCCCCTAGGACCAGGTTCAGGCTCCAGGAGGGAAACCTGTGGATGACGGGAGGGGAGGAGCCTTGGCTCCAGTTAGAAACCTTCTGATGAGGGGATGGTCAGCTAGAGGCCCTTGGCTGGCAGAAAAACGGAGTCCAGGGCGGCCACCTGTCTTGAGAGAGTACTGGGCTTTAGACCGTTGCTCAGTCCCTCTTGTAGGANCCGGTTAGGAACCTTCTGATGAGGGGATGGCCAGCTTGAGGCCCTTGGCTGGCAGAAAAACGGAGTCCAGGGCGGCCACCTGTCTTGAGAGAGTACTGGGCTTTAGACCGTTGCTCAGTCCCTCTTGTAGGAACTCAAGGATCTGGGGGATGTGAACCTGCTCGGGGTCCAGGGACTTCCTCTGGCACCAACCCCTGAAACCCCTCCACGGAGACTGGTAGGTCCGATGGGTGGAAGGGCCTTCTAAATGCCAGTAAGGCGTTCATTAGGGCCTCAGAGAAGCCGAGGCCCTCTAGGGCCGAGCGCTCAATTTCCAAGCAGCTAGTTTCATGTGGGCCAAAACCTCAAAGAGGAAGGGGCCCTAGCGGAGAAGGTGTGGGACTTGTGGGAGGAACAGGGCAGAAGAGTCCGCCAGCTCGATTACGTCCGAGAACCAAGGTCTCCTTGGCCAGAACGGAGCCACGAGAATGAGGATGACTCTGTCTGATCTGGCCTTCGCCAGAGTTCGACCGATTAGGGGGAACAGAGGGAAAGCATACAGGAGTTCCGGAGGCCAGGGGGAGCTGAGGGCGTCCATGCCCTGGGATCCGTGGGCTCAAGTTCGGGAGAAGAAGAGGGGGGCCTTCACGTTGTGGGGGGATGTGAAGAGGTCCCACTGTGGGTTCCCGAAGGTTGCTCTGATGAGTTGGAAGGCCTCTGAGCACAGGGACCACCCTCCCGGATCCAGACGCTCTCTGCTGAACCAATCTGACGCCGTGTTGTCCTCCCCCTTGATGGGAAGTGCTCTGAGCGACAGGAGGTGGTTTTCTGCCCAGGACAGCAGCCGCTTGGCCTTCTGCGTGAAGCGCTCGGCTCCTTGATCTGTCCTGGTTGTTTACGTACGCCTTCGCCGTGGTGTTGTCTGTGAGGACTAGTACGTGAGCGCTCTGGACTTGTGGGAAGCTGAGGAGGGCTAGCCTGATCGTTTTGAGCTCGAGCAGGTTGATGCTTTTTGTTGACTTCTCCTCTGACCAGAGCCCCTGTGTGGTCAGGGACTGCGAGTGGGCTCCCCAGCCAGTCAGACTGGCATCCGTGGTGATGGTTACCCTCTGGGACTCAGAGAATGGCGAGCCCTGGTGGAAGGGCTTGCTGGTCAGCCACCAGCGCATGGAGGCTTTGAGTCTGGGTCAGGAGGTGAATCCAGTGGTTGCAGTCCTGGATGAAGTGCGTCTGCCATGGCCTGAGGAGCTGTTGAAGCGGGCGAAGATGAAAGCATGTCCAGGCTATCTGCTGCGTGCAGGAAACTAGGGGGCCTAGGAGACTTGCCAGGAACTTGAGAGGAAGCCTGGGGTTGGACACGAGGAGTAGTATCCCGCATACTATCTTCTCCTGGCGTGGACGGGGAATGAAGACTCTGTCTCATGCTGTGTCTATTATGACTCCTAGATGTTCCAGGCATTGGCAGGGGTTTAGGTGGCTTTTCTGGCTGTTGACTAGGAAGCCGTGTGTTTGGAAGTATTCTAGAGCACTTTGTACATCTCGCACCGCCTTGGCTCTGGACAACGATTGGATGAGATCATGCAATAATGGATGGACATGAATCCCCTCTAGGCGGAGATCTGCCACGAATGGCACCAGTATCTTGGTAAAGTTACAGGGTGCCGATGCCAGGCCAAATGGAAGGGTGGTGTACTGCCAGTGGGTCCTGGCATACGCAAGCCTGAGTCATTTGCGGTGGCCGGGGAGAATGGGTACGTGGAGATATACTTCCTTCAGGTCCAGGGACGCCAGCCAGTCCCCCTTGCGAATTGCCTGACAGATGGTTTTCAGGGTCTCCATCCGGAACCTCCTCTTTCTCACTCATCGGTTGAGGTGCTTGAGATCGAGGATGGCCCTCCACTCGCTGGACTTCTTTGGAACAGTTCAGTTTTTTATTCCTGCCTCCTGCTGGCCTAGGCGCAGCGTCACCACGAGATGGACTGGCCAGCAGCCCAGAGCAGAATATAATTTATGACTGAAAGGGACACTCATATTTTCAAAGATAGATACACCCCACCCATGGTATATACGCACTTTGCAACTATTAATGATTTTTATGCTCACAATAGATAGATATGTTATTGCCATTTTATAGATGATGATGCACATGTAGGTGCAGGTTATAGATTAAGTAACCTATATGTCACACAAATTTTTGGTTGAACCAGAACCTAAATTGAGGTCTTCAGAGTTCTCTTTTCTGTTAGAACGTATTTTTACCTCAGATACTCATTACTCAATTCTTTTCAATAGATTCACAATGCATTTCAAGACTCACTAGAAAAGTGGATTCCTTTCTTCATTGGAGAGGAGACAAAATATGTCAATTCATAACAGTATTATTGAACTTCTTCAATGTGTACATCACTAGCTACTTATTTTAGATCAATGTAAGCAATGTTTACACAAGGTTTTTTAATGTGTCCTGATCCTGTGTAATTTTGTTACTGGAATACGTGCATCATATTTTCAGATCAACGTTGTTCACCAAGTATATTAAGAAACAATACACGTAGTAATATTAATGAAACTATCTTTACTGCTAACTTGTAAACACTTTTGTGGGGGTGGGGGGATTATTTACACAACCCTAAATTAACCAAGCTTTTTGACTGGTGCAGAGAAGTGTACTTAAGTTCACAGAAAACGCATGTAGCATATAATTCTGTTCTGACAATTGTGAGGAGGGAAGAAGAGGAGAAGAGATTTGTCCCACTTGAAATGACTTATCACTGATGACTTAATGCAGGGCTGGGGAAACATTTTCCTCCCGGGGGCCACTTTGAAAGCTTGCACAAGCTCCAAGGGCCACACAGAAGTTGGGGCGGGGCTGCTTAAGGGATGCACTCAAGGAAAGGAGGCCCAAATCATGGATCTGTGCTGTGGAACGGTCCCCTGTCCTTGTTTGCATGACCTCATCTCTGATCCCTGCCCCTGAGCTGAGTTTTTCAGTGATTGAAGGTAAGAACTGGATCCAAGGGCCAGAACCAGGAAGTGGAAACGGGCCACATAAAAACTTGCTGTAGACCACATCTAGCCCCTGGGTCGGAGGTTCCCCACCCCTGACAATAGTTCTACATGAGTGCCACTTCCAACATGCCTGCGACGTTCTGTCCCAATTATTTTCTTGATTCTAACAGCATTATTTTATAGAAATAAAAGAGGGAAACGTGTTCTTGTCTATACTTCTACCAAAGTAGGTTTCTTTCCTACAGTGTATTCTTCTGTGCTTTTTTCCAGTGATAAATGATACAAGCATGAGGCTTTCATGGGAGGCTATTCCATACACTGAAAAGATCTCTCTCCCACCCCACCCTTGTACCCGCCTGGTAAGCTTTCCCTGAAATCACAAATTATTTGCCTAATTAGATATGCCACCACATCCAGCTTTCACATGTGAACAATTCAAACACTTTCTACATTTTTGACAAGCAAAATTACTTGACGCGCACTTGTAGCTCCCATAAATTCAATGGGAACTGAAAGAAGAAAGTCTTTGAAAATCCTGGCCCAAAGAATTAGGCACTTGCACCCTGATTAGCATAAACTAAAGCTTTAGAAATACAAACTGTATTGTATGAGTATGCCTGTATTGTGTTTGCATAGGTGGTGGTAATGTCCTTGGAATCTTAAATCTAAAAATCCTAATCTGAGGCAAGTATCTTCAGAGATGAAGAAAAAACTCCCTGCCCCGTTTTTTAAAAATTATTTTTAATTTTTAAAATTCCTTCCTCTAGCAGAGACGATTGCATTGGAAATAGGATACCAGATAACACACACTGAATTCCCCCCGAAACTGCTTTGGAGATTGTCCTATCGGATATCCTCTCTGAATTCTGATTCCTGAGAAATAAGAATTGAGAAATCCATCAGTGTTGGATAAAAGGAAGTGATTTCTATATACAGAGTAGAATATGGTAGAAAACAAATGTGAGTAATCTGTAAGTACAGAACAACTAGTCTTGGGAAGTAACTCATCTGGTCACTTTCTTCCCTGTTAGCATCTCAGGGAAAATAGTCTGTGAATCCATTCAGACCTAACTAATTTTAAAAAAATAATAATAAAGTTTATTGTACTGGCCATATGGCCTTGACAAAGCAAGAAATAAAAACAAATTTTAAATATACTTTTTTATAAATGAGCAGTAACAAAATTTGATCTCTGTGCCAATTAGTGTACTTGGCTGGTAAATCTTGTTCAAGCATTCATAGTTCAGCTGTCAAACAGAGTGAAGAAACGATTTCCCCCCTTGTCAGACTAGCTGATGGTTGGGGGGAAAGTTGGTGTTAACTTGCAGCAATGAACTTACTTATTTTAGCTATCTACATATATCTCACCAACTTAACTCTCTCATTAGTGCACTTTAATCCCTCCTGTTCTCTGCCTGGAGCACACTAGCTTTCTGAAGGCTGCATCTTTTATCGAATTTCATATTCGGAATTTTATATGGAAGAGATTTGATGCCCCATCCCATGCAGATGAGGAAAAAGTTGCGACCACAACTGGGGTTGTCCCATCTACAGATGGGGCTCCTGATTCATATTGGATATACTTTGCACATCTTTATTTACAAGTCACAAGTATCAATATGGGGTCATAGGAAAAAGCACAGGAACCACTCAACATAGGGTGAAAACAAACATGATGCTAACCACCCTTGGTGGTTATTTATGCATGTTACAGGGCTGTATTGGTGGCTTATGCGGCCCTGCAACATGCATAAATGACCACCAAGGGTGGTTAGCGTCATGTCTGTTTTCACCCATAGTGACTTTGTAGTACCTTCTGACATTTAGTTGTAAGACATTTTTTCAAAATATTTCAATATTTCTAGTTTTAAGTCTCACTAAAGCCATTTTTAAGCTGGGGTAAATGCAGTGTGACAAATCTTGGCTACCCCATTTAATGTATACTTTAAATTTTTCTTCTCCCTAGATAAATTAGCATGCATTTACACAAATTGAAATCTCTCATTACTAGATTTTTATACTTTATAGGTACTACTACATGTTATTAGTTTAGAAATGGTCACTTGCACTACCCACCCTACTAGGATCTATAACTGGTACGATTCTTAGCCGTTTACTACTCCTGCCCAGTCACTAATATAAGGTATAGCACCAATCCCTGATATGCTCTACTGAATATCTTCCCACAGCTCTGTCCATTCTCACTTATTCTTTCCTTATAGGCCAGATTTTAGGATGTACAATACTTTTTAGAGTCAAGTAAGACTGAGAGAAACCATGTAAATAATGCTTTATTTAAAAGCTAGATATCACATCTACGATCGCCTTGCATCTTTAATGGCATTTCAGCAAAAACATCAGTTTTGAGAGAGCTGTGCAGTAAAAGCCTCATCTATATCTTTTAGATAAATCAGGCAGGGGCACTTTTAAACGAGCGGGTCACCGTCGTGCGATATTTCAAAATCCCGCAAGGCGGGATTAGACAAGACCGAAGTCTGGGATCATTCACATAGAAAGCGGTCATGCATTGTTTGTAGACCGCGAATTAAATACCTCACAATCGAGGTATTTAATTTGCAGTCTGCAAACAATGCGCAACTGCCTTCTATGCGCATGATCACGGACTTAGGTCTCGTCTAATCCCGCCTTGCGGGATTTTGAAATATCGTGCGACCCGCTCGTTTAAAAGCAGCCAGGGACACTCCTCACTATGATGTACTGTAACAGTGTCCACCATGTAAGACGGGTGGAGAACCTTTTCCCTCCCAGAGCCACTTTAAAATTAGTACAAGGTCCAAGGCCACATAGAAGTTGGGATGCTTAAGGGGTTCACTTGGGAAGAGGAGTGTCCAGATCATAGATGTGTGCCATAGATCTGTCCCCTGTCCTTGTGTGCATGCCCTCATCTCTGCTCCGTTCCCCACAGCTCAGTTTTTCAGTGCTTGTAAGCAGAATCTGGATCTAGGTGCCAAATCTAGGAACATGAAAGGGGTCAAATAAGAACTAGCCACAGGCCACACCTGGCTTGCAGACCTGAGGTTCCCCATTTCTGATGTAAGACACTGGAAGAAATGCAATCCATGCGTCAGAAGTCAACCTAGTATAACTTCAATAAGACAAACACTCAATCACTCCTTAAAAGTATTAATAAGGTTCAAATGGTGGTTTAACTCAACTGCATTTACAACAGGTAATAAAAGCTGGCGTAATTCATGAGTCTTCAAGAGGGAGCAAGCAAAACATATTGAATAGACAAGCTCATTTTCTTTATTTTATCAATGTCTGCATCAAATTGCAAGGGCCTCTATGAAACATTGACTTTTGCATTACAAAGACACAGCAGAATATTAGCAGTGGCATTTCCAGAACGCACTTTACAAGACAGAAACTGAGAACTATTTGAAGTCAGTTTAAGCTACGAAATACTAACAAGACATACCATAAAGCATAGAATATGAGCTGGCCAGTACTCTCCTTGGCACTACTCTCAGAGCTCAAGCTAATAAAAGGAAAGCCAGAAAGTTGCCTCAAAACAGCATGTAGCATACTAGATATTCTATCAACAACATAAAATGGATCGTGTATATATAGTTGATTGTTTTGGACTCTGTATCACTCTACAAGGACATACATCTTCTGAGTTTCCAAATATCTTGTGATGAATGGAGGGAATACTTTCTCAATAGCTGAATTTTGCCTGTGGATTTTCCCCTCTCTCAAAGGGAGACATAGTTCCAGTGTGGACATTTATAAGAACTGATGTAAAATACCTCATTAGCAGAGCATGTGATCACAGCTTTTCCCCCTACTGGCAGGAACCCATGTTCACTGTGTTTTCCCCATTGCCACTAATGGGGAAAATAAAGTGATCATGGTTCCCTCCTATTGAGTAATTTTGTATAAATGATGTACAACTTAAAGGTTTGGCAAGAACTACATAGTGAAATATGAAAGAGAACACAGCACCTGTTTAATAACAGTAATGATCTGTTTAATATTCTATTAAGTTTTATTCTACAAAGTAAATCTGTAATGAACATTAACAAAAACACAAGCAAAAGTGTATCAGGTTTCACAGTATAACATAGCAATAGTGCCAATAGAAAATACCAGGTAGATTTTATAAATGTAAGCTACTTTAAACTCCATAGAGACCATCAGATACTGACATTTATCATAGATTTTACATTTAATACAGCTATCAGGGGCTGTGCTGCTTCTGTTTAGTGTTCTCCTTTTCTGTAGTTTATGCCTTTGTTCTCTATCTGTATTAATGATTGTGACCCCATAGGTGAATTCCAGGGTTTGCAAGTACTTTAGATAGGACAAAGTACAAATGCAGGGCTGCCATTACTGTGGGGCAGGGCGGCTGCCCCAGGCCCTGCCTCCCACGGGAGCCCCACGTGCAGCCTCCACCACCGAATGTTGCCAGAGGATTCAGTTGCTGGCCGCCAGGGCTCCCTTCCACACCTGTACACCTTGCTGCCAACCGGCCCGAGCCCCTTGGCAGCAGCCTTGACCTGGGGGTGGGGGGTTGAGAGAGAGACGTATTCATGTGTACTAAGAGGGGGGGGTGAGAGAGATGAGAGTGCGTGTGTGTGTATTGAGAGAGATAAGCATGTGTGTGTGTGTTGAGGGGTGAGTGTGCGAGGGGTTTGCTCCCTCTCCCCCCATGCCCCCCTCCCATGGCTGTCCCCTCTCCCCCCGCCATGGCTCCTAAAGGGGACAAGGGAGCCACCACCCAGTCCAAGGTGACACCCACCAGAATGTTCCTGCTGTCCCCTCCTGCCTATAGCAGCCTAAGCCTGCCTCTGACTGACTATCAGCCTTCACAGACGCCCAGCAGCATCTGAGGTAAAGGACCACCCAGCCAAGAAAATACTTTCCCCCTCCTCTCCCAATCTGAGCTCATTTGCGCTGCTACACCCCTCTAGGGGGACTTTTGGAGTGAACCGGGGCCAGATGGGGAAGGTTTGGGCAATGGGAAGGGGCTGGCTGTGGTCGTTTGATGTTTTCCAGTGCTTTGGTGTTTGAGATCCAGGCCCAAAATGAGGAACTGCAAATGAGCCACATAAAATCTTGCTGAGGGTTGTTTTTTGTCCCTGGTCCCAAGGTTCAGTTCCTCACCCCTGCTTTCGTGGGAGGGGTGCTGTGGCCATGTGGGATTGTTGATCTATGCTTGATCAGATGGAACTATGTCTGAACTTCTGTGCTGAGGGTGTAATAGGGATATGCTCAAGAAAAGGCGGGTCCAGATCATGGATCTGTGCCATGGACCTGTGCCTATCCTTCTGTGCATGCTCTCATTCAGTTTAAATAAGAGTCATTGCCTTTTAACCATATCTGTCTCCTGTGCTTCTTTTCATCTAAAACGGATTTAAATGCTCTTTGGTGCACATTGTACCGACAGGTTAAAAATTAGGGGTGTGCATTTCGTTTTCATTATTATAATAAAAAAACAAAATATGGATTTTTCATTTTGTTATTGACTAACAAAAAAGAACATAACAAAAAACAATTTGTTTTGTTATTACGAATTAATAGGAAAAACCTGAAACACACATTTTTGGCTGTAACTTTTTTGTTTTACATCTGATGTCAGTGAAACCTGGGAATATTATACTCCCAACGGAGGACATTCTGCAGCCCAAATGTCAGAGAGATTGGATAAAGGGATACGACTATAGAAGCAGTTGAAATCCTTTATTTTACAAAAATCTGCATACGCATTCCTGGTTGTATCGTCTGGGTCTCCCATCTGATATGAATGGAACTTGGCAAGGTAATACCCCTCCCTAAGCATACTATGTCCACGAAAGTTCAGAAGGATTGGATAAAAGGTTATTATGTTATAAGCAATTTACTTGTAAATGCATTACTGGCTGTAACATTTTTTTGTCTATCCATTTTACATGAAATTTGGAAGGATTGTATCACAGACCATCAACATCATCACTGCCAAACTGAAGTAAGATTTGATAAAGGATTCAAATTTTATAAACAATTGAAGTTTCCCTCTTGAAGACTTCGTTATTCAGGCAAATAGCACATGCAGTGCCATTCAGAGACAGGCATGTCGGGGGGGGGAGAGGACTGTAGAAGGGTGGGGAGCAGCCCAACAGACACATTCACTGGCCAATTACTGCATGCTTCCACCTTTACAGGAGGAAGAATAGATGGTGGCTTCAAGGCGGACATAAAGGGTAGAGGTTGCTGTTCTTTGGGCCTGCTTTTTGTCTGTGGTTAGTTCTGGCTTTGGTCAGAGCACACACGCTTGTATTTTCACTGCAAGAGATCAGCTAGCTACATAAATCCAATCCACATGCACCTGGGGAGCTGCCTACCAGGATCTGTCCCCCTCCTGGGGTGTTCTCTGCAAGTTGACAGACACCCCCATGCACCCGGGTTGCCCGTTCAGACTGTAGCCTGTACCAAACAGCACAGATATGAGATATCCTCTCGCCAATTGGCTTGACATTTCAAAGACACCCTAGCTGGGCAGAGATATGATTGCCTCTCTTACTGCATGCTTCCAGCTTTCAAGGACCAATCCTGGGTGGCTCTGAGGCAGGCATAGAAGGGACATAACTGGGACTTCAGGCAGCAAGACAGAGAGCAGGGGGAAGCATCCCAGTAATCAGGAGAGATGGTTCACACATCCAGGCTGGCCAATTGTAATCACAATTGCATCCTGCAGCACTGTGACAGAGGACATTAGAGAATCCCTTATTGGCTCTTTCCTAAGCAGATGTTTCCAACTTCCCAGTAACAAGTGAGGGAGTGGGGTTGGGATGGTCACAGTAGAGAATTATGTATGGGTGACATTTCTGCACAAGCACATCTTGTACCACAGTGACGAACATACGAGAATCCCTGCCAAAGGCTCCAGATCACGTGCTGGCTTATAACTTTGGCTCCCTTTATCAGATTTTTCTTATATTTGGTAGAGATGATCCTGAAGATCCGAGATACACTCCTGCCATATTTCATGCAAACAGACTGGAATACAAAGATGTTACAGCCAGAAATGCATTTACAAGTAAATTGTTTATAACATCAAGACCCTTTATGCAATACTTAGGAAATATGGCAAAGATAATACCCTTTGGAAGGGGTATGCTCCTGCCAAGTTTCATCTGAGACAAAGTTGTTACATCCAGGAATGTATACACAGAATTCTGTAAAATAACAAATTTCAACTGCTTATAAAATAGGATCCCTTTATCTAATCTTCCTGAATCTGGCACACATAGTGCCCTCCACTGGGGGTACAAGTACTCCAATTATGATCCAAATCGGATAAGAAATAAACTTGCAGTCAAAATTGTGTTTTCCATTGAACCCAATGGAAATCAAAAACGAAAACGAAAGTAAAAACAAAAATGAATCAAAGAACAAAATAAGAAAAACGAATGACATTTTAATAATGAAAACAAAATGAATAACGAAAATGAAAGTTACTGTGCACATTGATGAAGAAAACCCCAATATTTCTGTTTGCCCTATAGTACCCTCTGCCATCTTAGGCAATATTAAGAGCCTATAACCTGCAGTTACCCCGCCATGCTAGGAATGCTTGCTTCACTCTTAAAATTAGACAGGCTCTGCTTTTCCTCATATAGATAAGCCCCACCTTTGAAGATTACCTTGCTTATAGGGAGGACTCCTTTAGCTCAAGAATGCACCTGGGTTCGGTCTAGATAAAGACCCTCCCTATACCTCCCTAACTCCTCTCTTATCTGAACTTAGAAGTGAACTGTCTTTTCTCAAAATAATGAGTTTGCGAGTTATGCTGTAATACACTCCTTGTGCGCCAAAGCGACAAACTATGTATGGGCCTTCCGCCCAAGGATTTCTGTATAAAGAATGTACTGCCCTTTGTTGGGGGTGCTCAGGATTCGATGATCCTAGAGGCCCGCAG